>JADLZN010000481.1:0-192627 GCA_018155175.1 Sinocyclocheilus anophthalmus
TTTCTTTGATTATTTCTGGGGTGTTCTGGGAGCTGCAAAACCTGAGTAAATCATTGGGTTTGCTGGTTTTACTTAGACCTTGTATTAGGTTAAAATAGTACAGTTGTTATGGTCAGGTCAAATTAACCTTAATTCGATTCACACTAATTACAAAAACAAAAACTATTGTTTATCTTTATTATATTATATTTATTACTCATTGTTTTTGTTTGTCTATGTGTATAAATATATCATATATAGAATATATGTTTTTTTTATATATATATATATATATTATAATAATATATATAAATATAGTTATATATTGTTTTCGATGTATAGAGGTATTTTGTGTGTGTATATATCATCATAATCAAAATATAAATTTTGTACACACTTTGAGAAAATGTTATAAAATTTCAATAAACACGTCACTGGTTAACCTGTATTTCCAGCTGCTCAAAAATCTAAATGGGTCACATTGACCCGAAACATAATATAAGGGCTAGTCTTAGCTAGTTTAAGATGGTCTCCCAGTCTTGCCAAGCCAGTCTGTTCATCTAAACCTACTGTAAAACCTCTCCAAAACTAACCAATAGACCAAGCAAACCAGTTTAGACTGGTTTAAGTTGTTTTTTCAGCAGGATAAACGCCATCTGACACTTGTTTACACGCTCTGCCAATGAAAATAAGGCTCATTCCTTAAGTAATCTGGTTTCGATTGAATTTTATAAGGCTGTAAAAGCATTTGATATGAATATTCAGTAACTTTTGTTTGTGAGCATTACATGAATTACTAGCCGAATTACTAAATGATTTATTACTAAAGCCAAACGCTCTTACGTTTACCGCAGCCATCCAGCCTGGGGTCCATGGCGTTAACCGAGGGAGCCCTGAACCAGCATGACCTCATCCGGGTGGTGTACAGCGGCCTGCTATCTCAGAGAGAGACATTAACCCTCACAAAATAGTTGTTTTTTAAAGGGGGTCATATGATTCTATTTCAAGTTTTCCTTTCTCTTTGGTGTGTTACAAGCTGTTTGTGAATAGATAAGATCCCTGATGTTGCAAAGACTAAAGTCTCAAAACCCAAGAGATATTCTTTATAAAAGTTAAGACTCGTCGACGCCCCCCTAAAACGCCTCGTTTAAACACACCCCAACAATGTCTACGTCACAGTGTGGGAAGATTTACATAACACCGCCAAAATGTTCACGCAAAGAAATAACTTTTATTCTCGCTGTA
Organism: Sinocyclocheilus anophthalmus; assembly: GCA_018155175.1. Taxonomy (NCBI): domain Eukaryota; kingdom Metazoa; phylum Chordata; class Actinopteri; order Cypriniformes; family Cyprinidae; genus Sinocyclocheilus; species Sinocyclocheilus anophthalmus. Next base: position 1,225 of record JADLZN010000481.1, read on the forward strand.
GTATTGTTGCCACAGCCGCCATGTCGTGAAGACGCTGTGCATTTCGTTGCGAAAGTGAAAATACTTAGTTTGGCCTTCCAAAAATGGACACAAACTAGAAATCAGTGCTTAAGTTGTATTACAACACTGTTCCAAAACAGTTCAAACCAAATATTCAGATAAGTGCAACAAATTTTACAGAGGACGAGGACTGTTTCATGGGAGAGTAGCCTACAATGCAGGTTTTCTGACAACTAATGCTGACTCACGGCCTGTAAGTACGTTTTCATATTTAAAAGATTTGCCACTGATGATTCAAATGCGAGTTTTTTGAGCAGTGTAAAGTAGCACTTGCTGTTTGTCATTTCTCCAATCACAAATGCACACATGGTTTTATGTTTACACGGTGCGAAGCAACGCACCGCGTTTAAAAAAAAAAGACATTATACGTCATTATAATCCATAATTATATCCCCACTAGATGCAACGAATGCCTCGTTTATAATGAGTTTTATTGGTTTCGTCTCATCGCGCCGGGACACGGCATCAACAGTAGGTTAAGGGGCGTACATTTCTGTCACACGCTTGAGGTATTCAGCCAATCACAACGCACTGTATAGCTGACCAATCAGAGCACACCTCACTTTTTCAGAACAATGACCTTTGTAAAAATCGACGCGTTTCAGGTAGGCGTGGCATAGAGGAAAAACAATAATGTACAATATATGGAAAATAATGCGTTTTTTTGGCAAACTGAGTTTTGTACTTTAATTCCTTCTTATGGATGAGTAGGTTCGGTGTGTTGAATATTTCTAGGCATCGGTTAATCGCCCGCTAGCCGTTTATTGGCTGTGACTTGGCTGTACGTTTTCCTGCAGGTTTACATGGGCTGTAAGGGGGGGGGGGGGGGGGGGGGAAAAAAACAAAAATTTCTCAGCATTTTGTTCATTAAATCGCTGCTGGAGCTTCATGACAGTAATATCCATGCAGATGTAGTGTGATTTGTTATTACCATTCCACCGGCTAGATGCATGGCGACAGTCGCTGACTCATAATGTACCGCTGTCTGATTTGTCGTTGTAAAATTATGCAGATGTCAGAGGGGGGGTTGTGTAACAGCAGCATGTGTGTGTCTCCTGCAGGTTTGAGGTGCTGTCTTTTCTGATGCTCTGCTACAACTCAGCTGTGGTCTTTATGCCTGCGTCCTCCCACCAATCGGTTTGCAGAATGAGCACACGGTAAGGGGCGCCAGAGTTGTCTTTTCTGCTAATGATCCGGGAACGTCTCGGCCTGTTTTTCTCACTCTCTCTCTGAAATTTCTTGCTGGAACATGCAGAGATGGAATGAGTAAATGGATTAAATGGAATATTGATTTGGAGAGAGAGAGAGGGCAAAGGATTTCTGTGGCGGGTCACAGCATTAGCATAAAGACCTCCAAATAAACATGTCATTAAAGATTCTCTCTGAATCTCTCTCGTTAATATGCAGACTGTGTGTGAGCGGTTACCCGCGGCAGCAGCAGAAGTCGTGGAAGGAGCCGTGTAACCGTGTACGACTGGAGTCAGAGTTTATGGTGCAGATGCTGACTGCTGTATACCACGCCATGTAAGTTACCATGCTTATTAGCAGGCCTATTGTTAACATATTTGCTGTTTATTAGTATTTATAAAGCACATATTTTGCATGACCATAGTCTACATCCCTAATCCTACCCAATACCTAAACTTAACACCTACCTTACTAACTATTAATACGCATAGTTACTGGTTTGTTAATAGCAAGAATTGGACCTTAAAATAAAATGTGACCAATATTTCTATTTTAAATAAATGCTTTCTATTCCTATATAACAATATATCATGTTTTCCACAGAAATTAAGCAACACAACTGTTTCAACATTTAGGATAATAACAATAAGAAATGTTGAGCAGCAAATCAGCATATTAGAATGATTTCTGAAGGACCATGTGACACTGAAGACTGAAGTAATGATGCTGAATATTCCACTTTGCCATCACAGGAATACATGTCATTTTAACATATATGAAAAAGAAAATGTATGTAATAATATTTCACAGTATTACTAATTTAACTGTGTTTATGATCAAATGTCTTGAAAAATGCAAACTCATATCGCCCTCAAACGTGTGTATTTCTGAGCAACATTAAACGCTATTTTCTTTTTACATTATTAAGAGAAGGAAATGTCTTGTATATTTAATTCCAGAGTGGTGTGCTAATGATCTCATCTGCATGATGATACTCTCTCCCATCAACAGTTATAATGGGCAGTGGGACCTGGGGAGGGAAGCTTTGGATGACATTCTCTACCGAGCACAGCTAGACCTCCATGCCCAGCCATTACTGGTAAAAGTCATTTGTTACAGTACAATTGGGGAAAATACAGTGGGGTCTGAATGTCTGAGACACGAAATCTTTTTTTTTTCATTTAAACATGGAAAAATCAATGTCTTTGAAAAAGTTAAAGCGACGAAATACTACAACATACTTGTAAATTGAAGAAGAAATATAAAAGATTCTGCATTATTTCTTAATCAGCAATCAAATAAGTAAATTTCAGTTTCATATCAAACAAGCAAAGACTGACTGATTTGAATTTCTTTGTACAGATGTTTTTGTCTTGAAGCGTTTTCACTGGTGGTCTCAGACTTTTAGACTCTAATGCACTGTACTAGTAAAGTCGGAATTGTGGTTTGTGCTACATGAATGTGCCCTCCATGTTTCATGAAGCAACATTTAAATAACAATTCTTAGTGGAAATGTGATATTTCACTGGATGTCGTTGACCTCTCATCCTCAGGTGGCAAATGCAATTAGTCGCTCACTTCCGTCCCGTCCTCCGGAGGGTTCGCGGAACCTTTTGGAGGTGGAAGTAACGCCTGCCGGGAGATGCGTCTCACAGGCAGCTGTCCTACGCCTCCATTCTTCCGTCCTCCGCCTGTAACGCGAGGGTTGGAATATGCACACCACACACCACACACACACCACAGTTAGACAAAAACTTTGGTAGTACTTTAGGGACCAATTCTCTCTATTAACTAGTTGCTTATTAGCATGTGTATTACTAGCATATTGGCTGTTTAGTATACTTATAAAGCATATATTAATGGGTTATTCTGCATGACCATATTTTAGATACCTTAATCCTACCCAATACCTAAACCTAGTCGTATAATTGTTAATAGTGAGAAATGTTCCCCAAACGAAAGTATGACCAAAACATCTTCATTTTATACTCATCTTTTTATTTTGGTTATTTTCTTTCATGATCACTAAAATCATAATGAGAACATAAACATCCTCATCAGTCCCTCCATTCAAGCATCAGGAAAAAGTGGCCATTTTTGTGTGTGAAATTTTCCCTCTGTCAACATCATGTTCAGTACGCTCACTGTCTTCACCTCAGATTGTTTTGATTTCTCAACCACGACTGAATTCTACGCCTCCATCACCCCCAACCGATACACCCCGCTGGAGAGACCAGACAATCCTGTGGCACACGGGCGGATAAAGTGCACCATTCACCTAACCTTGCAAGGGGGTAGGCAGGGCTCAGGAACATCTCACCATTAGACAGTCCATGCACAAGCCCTGCCCTTCTTGGTCATAGAAAGTGTTCATTGGCCTACAGATTAAACTAACCCCATTGCATGGAAAACTTCCTTCTGTTTGTTTCTAGTGTCTCCACATACCTTAGTGTTGTATTGTGATCATTTGTGTTTAACCTTTTTATTTGTCTTGAGTTTTGTTTTAGGATACTTTTACAGTGCTTGCAAGGCAAGATAGAATGATATTCCTCTTCTTTTTCCTTCTTTACAAATTTCTGCAGTTCATGTTGCTCAAAGCCCTCAATGTACAGGTTCTTTCAAATATTATTTAATATTTGCATACAGAATTGTGATTGGTCTTGGATTGGTGTGTTCAAGTCATGTTGGAATGATCGTACTTGTATTTGCAAATTGACTGCACATGAATACCACCATCATGTCATAATTACCAATAACAACAAGTTAAAGCTTTATTATTATTTTTGCTCATAATAATTGGATCAAAATTGTATTTTGTGTAATATTAATGAAAAATAGTGTTAAAGGTTGACATAAATGACTACTTATTGAACATGTGCATCAATTACACATCTAATGTGCATCCTTTGCTCTTCCTTACGCCGCATTAATGCTAGAAAGCTTGCTTTCTTTGTTGGGAAGTGAAAAAGAGAGGGGAAATTATATTTGTCCAGCACATCCATTTTATTCCAACCAAACTCGCTTATGAACTTCTGAGGTGAAAGCAGCATTATATCTTACACTACTGTGCAAAAGTTGGTGGTTGGTAGGATTTATTTTTTTAATGTTTTTGAGAGAAGTCTCTTATACTCACCAAAGCTGCATTTAATCATAAATACAGTAAAACAGTAATAATGTGAAATATTTTTACAATTTAAAAAAACTGTTTACTTTATTTTATTAAAAATAATGTGATACATTTTTTTTTAAGTTTATATTTGAATATATTTAAAATGTAATTTCTTTATTTATTATTATTATATTCAGTGTGGAAAAATTCAACTTCTTAACATTTTTGTGGAAATCATGATAAAATTTTTTTCAGGATTGTTTAATGAATAGAATGTTCAAAAGATTAGCTTTTTTTGTGAGCATTTTATTGTGATCAACTTAATTTAATGCATGCTTACTGAATAAAAGTATTTAGAAAAAATAAACACCTAGAACTGTGTGAATCATTGGTGTGAACATTGGTGAATCATCTCATCAGAGTTCACCAACAAAATTGTCCCCCTAAGCTTGAGTTTCTCCCATGTTCTCATGTGTATGAGTGGAAGTGAAAGGAACGAATGGAGTCTAGTGTAACCGCAGCTTTACACTTCAAAGACGGTGTCATGTTGTTTTCTGTCGGCTGTGCAGGAGAATCAACACAAGACGCGTGCTGAGTGTCAAAGCAGCTGCGATGCAGCATTTCACTGAGATGCATTCAAAAGCCTGAGCTTACTTCTAAGCTCACATAACACTATTCTTTTGCTGCCTTGCAAGCGCTGGAATTTCCTCTAGGAAATGCAAATCTAGTTAATCCAGCTTTCTGTTTTCTCTGCCTCATTGTTCCCTCGCTGTGTTTTAGATGCCGATGGCGTGAGCTGTGGAGAGGACTCTTTTGACCCAGATGAAGGGTTTTCCTCTGGGGCTTCCAGCAGCAGCCAGCCCAGCAGCGTGAAACGAGACTGGGTCATAACGGGCGTTCAACCTTTCCGAGATCCGGGAGCCAGGCAGAGGGAGAGCACTTCGGCCGACACCAGAGCCGCCCTTCGAAGCCTCCACCAACGGCACCAGTCCCCTCCCCCTGCCATCAGCCTCCGTACTGTAGAAAGCAGTCGCAGCCCGAGTCCCAGTGCTCCCAGATGCTTTCTGGATCCACATTACATCCCTCCCTTCGCTGGTGAGCCACCTAAAACCAGCAGCACGTCTTCTTGCAAGTCTCTTGACTGTACCGGCCTAAACGGCTCATCGGGACCTACAGATAGCCTATCGCTGGGAAGCCTCAGTGCAGACAGGGCACATTATCTGTCAGCCATCAGCTTGCAGGATGAACGACTAGGGCGAGCGACGCGGAGCCAGAATCTCCTGTCCCCCGGGAGTCCGTTCTCCTCTGGAAGCCCACTGTCCAAACAGTCTCGATCACCCAGTTTTAATATGCAGATTATATCACAGGTGTAGAATGATTTTGCTGGGCTGTGTGTGTATGAAGATATGGATATGTTTATTTCTGCCGTGGAATCAAATAAATAATAAAGGTATTATGATTTTATCTCATATCTGACCCATGTTTTCTTAAAATTCTGATGCAATATCTACAATTCATAGTTTTTTTATCACATAGTTTGTGTTTTATCTCACAATTCCGATTTTTTTTTCTATTTATAAACTCAGATATGATATATAAATTCAAAGCTCTGAAAAACATTTTTTTGTGAGATAACTTGCAAGATATCTTGTGAGATATACAGTACACTTGTAATAGAGGAAAAAGGTCAGAATTGTGAGATAAAATCACAATTAACTTTTATTTTTATTTCATGATGTAAAAAAGACTTTTGAGGAAAAATTTAGATTTTTAAGGAGAAACTCAAAAAAAAAAAAAAAAAATTGCAATTGTTGAGTCGCAATTTAACTGTTTTTGTTTTTATTCCGTGGCCAACAAAGAAGTTTTGTCGAGAAAGTCAGATTGTGAGATATCAACGTGCAATTCAAGGAATCACAATTATCTTTTTATTTCGTGGAAGAAGAAAAAAGTTAGAATTGCAAGATGTAAACTCAGAATCTGAACAAAAAAAATCTGAATTGTGTGATATAAACTTGCAATTGGAAGAAAATTTTTTTTTTTGAATTAAAATCACAATTTATTTATTTACTTTTGTGGTGGAAAAGCTTCCATATGAGTGAGTGAGAGAGAGAGAGAAGCAGAAATGTTAACATGCATGCATACAAGCATGTTGTCTTACGGTGTGCGTGTGAATGTGTTCGAATGAGAGTGCGCTCGTACACTTTTATTTGATCATTACATTATGCACTTGGGTTCAGTGTGGAGGAAATATTTGTTTTGCACAATGGACACATTCAAGTGCACATGATTTGAGACTGTTTTAAATGTGCCATACAAACATACAATAACAACATAGTGTTACTTTAAGAGGAACACACATTACCGTATCAGAGCAATGAACTTCAACAACCGACAATCACGGTCAATGCAAAGAGAAAGGCCTGATAGTGCATGATCCAAAGAGTTTTATCCAGCCCAGCTGTACTGTAGGTCATCCTCAAGGAATCCTCTTCCATGTCTCTGTTTCCGTTTGTGCCGATTGAGTCCGCTTACCTGTTGCCTGTGCTCTTCACCCACCATAGAAAATAAATTGTGTGGACTGCCTCAATAAAACGCTACGTCGTGAAAAAAAACTAAACAAAAAAAACAGTATATGTTGTACTTTGGAACAAGTTTATATTTTAAATTGTGTATATTTGTGTAAATGATTATTGTACTATAGAAAGAGTATATGCTAACAGAATCTATATTGCTTGGACAGAGATAGAAAGCTATCTGCTGAATGGTGAATAAATGTGCTGTTCATGGGAGCGCGCTCTTTTTTTTTTTCATTAGGTATCTTGACCTAAAGAATATTTTATATTGTGTATAATATGGTGGATATACAGTTGAGGTCAGAATTATTAGTCCCCTTGGTAAATATGAGTAAAGAAGGCTGTGGAAATAAATATGCATTGTTTATCCTTTTGATCTTCACAATAATCCAATGTTACATTTAAGTAAAACAACTGAAAGTGGGAGAAAATCACATTACAAAATAAATGTTTTTCTCCCATATATGTTAATCCGTGAGTAAAACCAAATAATTTAGTTCTGATGTGCAGAGATTCAAAAAACTAAAAAAAATAATAAAATAAAAAATAGAAAGGGGCTGTAAAGACATGGCTATTTCCACCTTCAGGGCAATGATTATGACATTTCAATCAAATGGAGATGTTACGAACTTGCCTGGAAGAGGTCGTGTGAGTATCATTGAGTGGCTAAAGACTCTCCAAGGAACACAGCTGGAGAGTTGCAGAAAATAGTTGCGACATGGTTGAAAAGCTAAAATAAACCCAACATTTATTTCGTAAATGAGATACATATAGTGTAATACCCACTATGTAGGCCTCAAGATGACTTAAAATGAATTACAACACGAAACAAACTTTCAACTAAAAATCTAAAACAAAATCAAGACATTTCTTATTTTAATTCATTCTCTCAACAACCGTCATTTTATTTCTGAACCAGGATGTTGGAAAACCTGAATATATTACTTTTTTCTCACATTAGTAAGTCCTGCCAACTGCATTTCAAGAATACAGTGAATGCTGCTTTATGTTAGCTAAAAGCTAGACAGTCCACTCTTCAAAAAAAAAAAGAAGGGACCTTACTGTAACTTAATATCACAACCTTAGAATAGTGTTTCTTACCTTTTTGCGTGTAAAGATATTTTGTGCGGGGGGGGGGGGGGGAGGGGGGGGGGGGGGGGGGGGGGGGGGGGGGGGGGGGGGGGGGGGGGGGGGGGGGGGGGGGGGGGGGCATTTCAATAAACATTGTAAATGATAAAAATTTAATAATAAAACAAATGGCATTTTAAATCCTGATTATTCTAATACTAATTATTAAATATAAAAATATTATATACAGAAGTATAAACTATAGAAACAAACAAGAATCCCTTGTTAAAAACTGGTAAATATTTTACAAATTATATTTTACATTTAAAATGTGTTTTACTTTAGTACAGTAAAACCTAAGTATTTAATATTGCAAACAATCTTGTATACCTTTTATTATATTATACATCACATATATAGAGGACAGCCCTTAGAAGCGCGGGTGTTAACCATGTGACCATATGCGGAAGCTAACAGCAGAGTAAATACTCTTTCCTGTGGAAGATTCTTTACTCGAACATCACGTGCTGCTCAATCCGACGCATTTCATTGGCTGTTTTCGAGGCGGGAGTTTCAGATTCCTGGACATCCTTGATAACATTTCTTCGTATTCCATGTCAGCGCTCTTAAGCTCTATAAACATCTAAAAAATTGACTATTTTGTCGCACTGGAGAGTATTTTAAACACTTACGTCAGTCTAGTGGTTTGAAAAGGGGTGTTAGTGGGATCTAAAGAGCTGGCAATTGGATTACCGCCTTATTAGACAACAACCACTGTCAACTCTCAACCAGTACGTCTCGTGCACACGTTCCCTCGAGAGAACGCCAACTTAATCCGAGCTCGCGCTCGTCTCTTTCAACGGTCAGTTTTGGGATATCATGAGCTCTTAGTTCTTGGCAGAAATAGTTATATATCTTCACCTGGACATGGATAACTACCGCCATCAGCGATATGAAGGCTCGAATCAAGGGAGGGAAAACAAAATCCATCGAAAGAAAGGATTTGTTCTGCGTGGTTCGGTTCGGGGGGTCGCTCTTGGGCAGTTCAAGTGGGGATGACGGAGAGAAGAAACCTAAATTTGTAAGTTACACTTTTTGAAATAATTATATAAAGTGTCTCTGTTCTCATAAATGGTTATTATTCTAGTAAATTATCATATGTCCCCACCCTGGCTACTGTCAGGCCTCTGGTAATGAATCACTGGTTTTTGAGTATTAGGAAAATGTTTACGTATTTATCAGTGTTTTGGTGCAATGTCTTGCTTTTATGTGCGTACATTAATATTTTCTTGTCTGTCACTCTATATGGGTCAGCACTGTTAGATACTAAAATAACGTGTCAAATATTGTTAATCAGTATTGACATATCTAACACTGAATGATTGACTGAAAATGAGTTTCGGCAAAACAATCACACACGCGTATTAAATTATGTAAAATATGTAACCATCCCAAACAGCAGCCTAGCTTTGTTTAACTCATATATGGTGAAATATGGAAGTAAGATTGAGTTGATTTGATAAATGTTTTCATAGCCCAACAACATTGACAAATTGTAGAGAATATAGAGATACCGCTTTACATTATAATTTAGATATATAGTAGTCAAAGCCTAATAATAATGGTTCCTTAAGTTGTATAAGTTTTTTGTGTGTGTGTATAGAGTGATTATATATATATATACATACTGAGTTGCTATATAATTTCATAATTTTGATACAATAAGAAAATGAGATTGATTAATGTCAGAGTAGACATGTTGCTGATGATTGTTTAGTGAGGCTTTATGATGTCATTTTATTATTTTAGAAGGACAAAACTGGTTCATTATTCTACAATGTAAAATGTCAATGAAATTCAAGGTATATCCACACAAAGAATTTATGTTCATTATTAGAACTTTGCCAAGTTAGTCTGTGTCTGCTCTGTCAGTGCTCTTTGTTTCTTCAGTAATCAAATGTCTTATTTTATGCAAATTGTAGATATTTCTTAAAATTGACAGCATTGTTTTTTTATTAGATGGATTTAAGCAACAGCAACAATTATTTTTTGTTATGTTTAAACCGACAGCAGAGAGACAGATGGATAAAACACACCCACACACATTGAACCCCTCTTTCAATGCCATTAACTTAGTTGTTGACTGCCAGAGCTAAATCAAAGGATAAAATTAGCTCAGGGATAAGACAGAATTATCCAGTCTTGCTTTAGTGCTGGTGGAGTTACAGTATTGTTTTTGAATGCCCACCCAACATGTGCCAATATCAGATGATGGCCTTTTCTCTTAAATATCACCATGTGGTTTAAGAGAGGGGTTTTAAAACATTTGATGCCAAGTACCCCAAAATACCTGGCTAAAATAACAAGGCAGCTATATACACTTTAAAAATATGTATGATGTTTTAGAAAGAAGTCTCTTATACTCACCAAGGCTGCAATTATTTGATAAAAAAAAAAAACATTACTGTGTAGATCACAAAATATTTTTTTTGAATATATTTAAAATGTACTTTACTCCTGTGATGCCAAAACAGCACATTTTCAGCAGCCATTTCTTCAGTTTTCAGTGTCACATTATCCTTCAGAAATCATTCTATTATGATTTGGTGCTCATGAAACATTTCTTTTTATTATAAATGTTGAAAACATTTGTGGTTTTTAATATTTTTATGGAAGCTGTGATACCTTTTCTTGATTCTTTGATGAATAGAAAGCTCTGAAATTGAATGATTTTAAATTTAACAGTTGTAATAATTTTCTTTAAAACCTAATGCCTTTATTGTATCACAGTGGGCCTCATTTATTAATCTAACGTAGAAACTGGCGCAGATCCGTGCGCACAAATCAACTTACGACAGAGTTCACATGTGATTCATGAAACATTCGTATGCCGCCAATCTCTGGTAAATGCAATGTTGTAGCATATTAGCTCAAAAGGGAAATGTATATAAATATTTACAATTAATTATGAATAATTACAATTATTTATATCAGCTGCCAGTAGTAACTGTAGCACAATTAAATTGCCATGAACCAATGTGTTCGTCCAGCAAACATTCAGTGTAAATTCATATCAACTCTACGAAAGGATCTTTCCGTTGCCACAGAAAATACTTTCATACAGTAGTAATGCATTAGAGCATGTAGTAAGGATCAAAATCGTAAAGGGACAATTAATTTGCAAGGCAGAATCAGAAATGCTGTATTGTGCACAAAGTTTTATTAACTAAATCACAAACACATAACTAGTCTAAACAAACACATACACTCATACATGGGAAAGGGCAAATGAGGCGTGATGGATGAAACCATCAGGAAAAACCAGAGAATGAAGCTATGAAAAGATTCAGTTAACCACCTGAGTAAAACCATCAGTGCTGTTTTAGAACAGGGTCTACAGCTTATACTAAGGCCCAATCCCAATTCTACCCCTTAGCCCTTCCCTTTTCCCCTACCCCTCCGTTTTGTGTGTTCACATGAAGGGGTAGGGCTGTCTCGATTCTCTTTTGGTTGGAGGGGTAGGGCTAGGGGAAGGGCCAGACAGCCCTTCAAACGGAGATTTTTCGGGACCACACTTCAAACGAAGGGGAATTAATTATCTCAGCGTAAACCGGCTTCAGCGGCAACATGGCTGCCCGAACGAACAAAAAGACACATAAATGTAAGCATTTTTGGCATTAATAAAGATTTTAACGAAAAGTAATCATTTGTTTTATGTTACTTTCAATCGTGAGTTCATATTTATGGTCATGTTAAATGTAAAAAAATCGCTAAAGTTGCTAACGTCATATCATTACAGACTACACGATAGTGCCACAACATATTTTCATATCTGATCAGGGCGATAACCACCATAGACATTGAGGGAGCTAGTCCCCCCAATAATTATAATCGCAACCAGGTGTGGCGAACTCCGGTCCTGGAGAGCCGTAGCCCTGCAGAGTTCAGCTCTAACCCTAATTAAAACTCAACTGCCTGTAGCTTCCTAATAACCGTTCAGACCTTGATTAGCTTGTTCAGGTGTGTTTGATTAGGGTTGAAGCAAAACTCTGCGGGCTGCGGCTTCGCCAGGACCCGACGTTCACGCTCACCCCTGCCTAAAACCCTTTTCTCAAATATTGCCAATTGGAGAGTAGTGTATGGTATGTTTTTTTTTTTTTTTTTTTCGATACCGGTGCCAAATCGAAACTTTTAAAACAGTACCGGTTCCTAAACGGTGCCTGAACCGATACTTATAAAAAAAATAAAAAATCCCCCCCAAAATGATGGATTGGCCATTAGAATAGAAATAGAATAGAGAGTGCAAATGTTAGAGGGTCAAGTTTTTTAATAAAAAAAAACAAGAAGATAAAATTTGAATTATTATAATAGAGAGTGCTAGAGTTAGAGGGTCAAATGAAGATGAAAGAGATGTGTTTTCAGCCGTTTCTTGAAAATAATAAAGACTCAGCTGCTTGGATTGAGCTGGGCAGGTCATTCCACCAGGAGGGAACAGTTAATGTAGAAGTCCATGAAAGTTTTATCATAGGTAGAATGCAAAATGTTTCAATACAAGCATTTCAGTCAAATGTAATTCATGCAATATTTCAAACCTTTAACCCACTTGGGAAAATCAACCCATGGCAACAGTTTAAAAGTAGCCCAATTCTGTGGAAAAAACGCGGACTTGGCAACCCTGCATCCAACAAGAGCTGCACGAGTCAGCTTTGACTGATCACGGGTCGAGAGTAGGAGAGATGACTGACAAGACCATGCTGGAGTATTTGCTGCTCAACAGATTCAGAGCTCATTGACAAATGTCTGATCTTGTAAGATGTGCTCCCTTTACACAGAGTGCGTGTGATTGCGAAATCGAAAGTGAAAGTAAACAGCGCAAACGCTCATTCAAAAATATTTAAATACACCGCATCCTGAGAGCGGCTCCCTGATGCGCCAAAATTATACAATATTAGAATGTTTAAAGGAGTGGACACGAAAATCGCGGGAGCGAAACACATGTTGCGGGAGCAGGCGGCAATGGTCAGAGATTCAGCAGGAGAGGGATATAGAAAACAGCTGAATCCTCGGACATTTTGGGCAATTAAGAAATCCCGGCCGGACGCATTTTTGTAGGTCCAAAAAGAGGACATGTCCAGGGAAAAGAGGACATATGGTCACCCTAATTTATAATCTATTGCTAATTGATGTATTCTTTTTAAAGTAGCATATGGAACATATTTTCTGCCTCATTCTGTGACGAGAAGCCTCATCAGTTCACAAAAGGAAGCATTTGACTGGTGTTGTGGAGTAAAAAGGTTATAATTTTCTTTTTTGTTGGACAACAGGTTTAGAAATGTGAATACAAGGGAGGTTTAGCTTTAGGCATTTTAATTTAAGCATGTTTCGCTTAGTTAACGGAAGGCTACCTGCTGCCATCAGAGCAAGTTACTGCATTCACGCGCTCCTCAAATGCTCTCATTTCCAGAGTTGTGCTTTTAAGTCGGAATGTGAAAACAACATGGACACTCTCGTTACTACAAAGATGTGTTGGATTTGTATTATTAGAGTTTTCCGACTTGAGTTCACATGTATTTTCTCAGTCGGGAAATTATTTTTCACTTGCGGTGCCGCGTTTCGGAGAACCAGAGGACAAATATTTCAATCGATCGCTCAGGCATGGCACCGAAATCTGCGTTCGGATTCGGTTCTAGTACATACCGGTTACATAGGTACCGGTGCCATATTGGTACCGGGTTTCGGTACCCAACCCTATTGGAGAGCGAGAAAGAGAGACAGAGAGAGAGAGATGAAAGTTAATTGCGTGTATGCGCGTGTGCGTTTCTCTTTTTAGAGTGAGTTTAAAAAAAACGATTTTATCCTCTCGTTGCTGGAAAACATAATGTAGCGATTCAGTATGGGGTTCCAATCTTTAACTGGCTGGCAGGAGCCACCACTGACAGGTCACGTGAACCTGCAAAATCAACTGCAGCTCCACCACCCCTGGCTCCTGCCAGCCAGTTAAAGAGTGAACCACTACACGATTCTATTTACACTGGTTATTAATAAAATCGTGGGGCAGCGTTGACGAGTATCTTTACTCCTGGATGTGTGAACTGCGCAATCTCTGATATGTGTGTGTGTGTGTGTGTGTCAGTATCATGCATGCATTATATAGAACGATAATTAAAGGCTCTAATGCTCACCAGCATAGGTGTGTGTATTGTAGGAGCTAGATGACGTATGATAACGTGTGACAGCATAGTAGTGGTGTCCCAATTCTTAGGGGAATATTTTCACCTTCACTCTTGACACTCTGTTTCAAGGGACATAGGGGAAGGGGTATAAAATAGAATTGGGATTGGGCCTAAACCTCTGTTTCGTTTAGTTAAATGTACGATACTTGCATTGCCTTAGCCTGGAACGAGATTACGGATGCAGTCTTGGATGAAAGTCTTGATGGTTTGGAGGTTCGGTGGTATAGGAGTCGCGATCACTTTCTTCCGGGTTTGAAGAGTGATGAATTCCAAAGACGTTCTGACTCGATGGTGATTGGGAGTTTCTTCCCAGTGGAAGTGAAAAAGACCTAAAAGAGGCATCAGCTGAGATCCTAGGATCTTTGGTGAATGGAAAGTCAAGGCCGAGGCCTGGCGCAGACTTAAAGGTGCAGTGTGTAAATTTTAGTGGCATCTTGTGGTGAGGTTGCGAATTGCAACCAACGGCTCAGTCCCCCGCTCACCCCTCCCTTTAGAGAAGCTTCCGTGTCCGATACAGGACTAAGCCGCCTGCTCCCGCAGGACTAAATCGATGTTATTGCGAATATTAATGTACTTGTTCATCATTGTGTCAGTGTTTTATTTGCAAGAACAACAAAGTGACAAAACGCGCTGTGTAGAGGTGAGGTTATATTAACTAGTGATCTATCATAACATGCATAAAACAGTATACAATACAAAAGAGAATATACAAGAACAGTAATGATATACACAATGACCTGAGGATATGTGTGTTCAATCATAGAAAGGTTTTCCTATGAATTAATTAGAGAAGCGTCCATTTTGCTGTGCAGTGTCTTTCCTTTGTTAATCTAATGAGTAATTGATTTGTTCAATCAAATGAAAATTTGTGTATGATTGGTTCAAATGCTACAATCCCACGAAACATTCGTATGACGCCAATCTCATCGTACGAATGGTCACCCGTTGATAAATGTGGCGGCAGTAAACAATCGTCATTTCAATATCACACCCCTAAAAATACCCTGGTTTAGAAGCCTCGCCCCTAGAGTTTACGACACGGAGAAACGAAACCTTGCCAAAAATAGGAAGTAATCTCATGTAAAAGCAATTGATCTTACTCCAAAAACATCTGTTAACCTTGTAATTGCAAGCAATTAGGCTACATTAATTTATGTAATTTATATGTTTATTAAAATACTGGTAAATATAAACAGTCTATTTAGTTCCCCTCACTCTACAACTAATTTTTTATTTAATGGTATTCAGAATAGAACAAGAATGAAAAATAAGTAGTTAAATTATATTTTTAACTGTAAAATAAAATACAAATTAGGCTATAGTGTCATTCATTATAAACAGCATACAAATGGCAAGCAAAACTGAAACGGCATTGGGCTCACGATCCTGTCTCATACCACAAGAATCCAAATGTTTCCATTTTTGCCATAGTTTGTTTGCATACTATTATTCATTATATAGCATAAACATGGCTTTATACTTCACTCGTGTTCTAATATCGGTGTAAAATCCTTCACAAAAATGACAAAAATGTTTATTGTTTGGGCGCTGCACGCTGATTTTACAGCGGACCTTTTAAAAAACAGTGTAACTTTTTATGTTGTTGACTGCATTTAGTTGATGATGAATGGTGAAATGTCCAGGCACGGTAAACAATGTGTTTGTGTTTGCGTGAGGCGCCTGTGCTGTCAGATGGATTTTTTAAATCAAATAAATATATAAAGAAAAGAAATTAAATGCATTGAGTGTCACAAAAACGAGCCTATACTTGTTGCACAGTATCCCCCCCCCTTTGTTAATCTGGTAATTATATTATAGTAGGGCTGGACGATATGGCCAAAATTGATATCACGATATATTTCTTAATTTCGGTCGATACGATATAATTCCGATATCGATATGAACACTATTTATCTGAAATAGAAATCTTTTGTAACATTATAAATGCCTTTATCATCACTTTTGACCATTTTTAAGCATCCTTGCTAAATAAAAGTAATAATTTCTATAATTTCTTTCCCAAAATATGCATTAAATTGATCAAATGTGACATTTATAATGTTACAAAAGCTTTTATTTCAGATCAATGCTGAACTTTGGATCTTTCTATTCATCAAAGAATCCTGAAAAAAAAAAATGTACTCAACTGTTTTAAATATTGATAATCAGCAAATCAGCATATTAGAATGATTTCTGAAGGATCATGTGACACTGAAGACTGGAGGAATGATGCTGAAAATACAGCTGTATCATCACAGGAATAAATTACATTTTAAAATCTATTCAAAATAGAAAGCAGTTATTTTAAATAGTAAAAACATTTCAAAATTGTACTGTTTTTGCTGTACTTTGGATCAAATAAATGCAGCCTTGTTGAGCAGAAGAGAATTCTTAAAAAAAAAAACATTAAAACTCTTACTGTTCAAAAACTTTTGACTGGTAGTGTAGGCTGATTATTCTTATAGATTGAAACAAATGTGCTTCAGCCAGAAAAAAGGGTATGAAAAGTGCTCCGAGTCGCTGCAGAAAACAAAACAATCGAACAAAAACTGGAAATGTTGCGGGAGACCAAGGTTATTATAGTTTTGCATTTTTAAATTCGTTTTATTTTAATATCGTTTTCAAATTTGCAATAAAATTTAGTTTCGTTTTTATTAGTTTCATTAATAATTTTGTTAGTTTTAGTTTCGTTTTTATTTTGTGAACACATTTCTATTTAGTTTGTGTTTAGTTTCAGTTTTAGTTTTAGTAATTCAAGTTTCAAAGAAAGACTTAGGCTAAACGTCTAGCGATACCAAATGAAAGCATGCTGAGATTGATTAGATGGTAAAAGTATACAAATACACACCAAAATTAAGCAGTCATGCCTTTTTAAATCTACACAAGTTGCGCTTACATTATATGTAAAACGCACTAGACTGAATGATAAATGTGTGTTGTGATATTTAATTTGAAAATAAATGTAGCTAATTTCTTTATATTATAGCCTATTCTTTCATCTTATTTAACGATAATATGATACCGTAACTGTCATGTCTTGCTCACTTTCCCGCGAACAAACGCGCATAAATAAGTGTGACTAATGAAATTCAATAATAATAGCGGAGCCTCAACATTGGATTTGCAGCGTTGCGCATTCTAGCCATTCGTGCTGCAGCTGAAGTGAAAGACAGCTTGTTTATTCAACGAAGTCAAACGGCACAAATAAATAATTGTATGGGAAACACTGGTAATGTATATCGAAATATCGGAAATGTGTTTAAAAATCATATCACCGTTATTGAAAAAAATAATATGGCGATACATATTGATATTGAATTATTGTCCAGCCCTATATTATAGCCTATTATATATTTTGTATGATCCTATTTATTTTATTCCTTTTATAGACTTAATTTCTGTTTATCTCCTTTCACAGAAGCGCTGCAGGTGCATGATGCGATGATTTAATCCTCGTGGTCTTGTTTACGCTGCTATTCGCGCATATAAAGCTAAAGCCCTGTATAACTAAAACTAAAACCAGATGTGAGATTTGATCGTAGCCACCGCTCACGTCCATATTGATAAATTCCAAGTTTTGTGTTAAAACGACCGTACGCCCAATTTTCTTTTGTACATTCGTTTCGTAAATGAGGCCCACTATTTTTACACTTTACCTCAAGTCGTTTTGGGTATGATGCGACAAGATTTACACATCAGCATTTGGCAATTATCTGCCATTCTTCTCCTCACCTCTTCAGCTCAAGTTCTGCAGCTTGGATGGGGGCAGATGCACATTTTCAGGTTTCTCCAGAAATATTTGATTGTGTTCAAGGCAACCCAGGCTCTGACTGGGCCACTCAAAGGCATTCACAGAGTTGTCTATAAGCCACTCTTGTTGTGTGCTTAGGGTCGTTGTCCTGTTGGAAGGTGAACCTTCTGCCCAGTCTGAGGTTCTGAATGCTCTGAACTGGGTTTTCATTAATCTCAATATTTTGGTGCATATTGAGCTTTTCTTCTACTCTGACGAGTCCTTCAGTCCCTGCCCCTGAAAAACAGCCCCACAGCATGAGGTGATGAACAGTGCCTGGTTTCCTTCAAACATGATGCTTGGAATTGAGGTTCATCAGACCAGAGAATCTTGTTTCTCAAAGTCAGAGTTCTTTAGGTGCTTTTTGGCAAATTCCAAGTGTGTTTTCATGTGTCTTCACTGAGGAGAAGATTGAGTCTGGCCACACCAGCGTAAAGCCCAGATCGGTGAAGTGCTGCAGTGATGTTTATCCTTCTGTAGGTCAATTGGACATTGGTTCTTCTCTCGTGAGTTCTTTAAGATATGCGTACTTGCGGTACTAATATGCACCTTTTAGGGGTAAAAAAGGTACATATGTGTACCTTTTGAAAAGGTAGCACTACCGTGACAAATTCTGTACTTTTTTTTTCTTATTCTGACAGTGTGGCTTTAGAAGACTTGGAATATTATGCATGCAAGTATGAACCACCTTTATGATACCTTTATGAATACTTTTGCAAGGCACTGTATATATGTTTTAAAAATGGCTTTTATTGCACATAATCAAAAACAAACAACAACAAAAAAAGCAGATAAAACACAGGGACTATTTTAGGTGCTTTCCAAATAAATGGCTCAAAAACAGGGGATTTGTTTTACTCTAAACAGATGTGAGGTATTTGTTTAACAGTTTTGAAATGTTTTCATCAACACACCCTTTCTGAGTCACAGAGTGTAGGACATAAGTGCACTTTTATCAGAATGATTTCTCCTTTCAGAATGTGTGGAATTCAGTGACTGTTAAGAGGCCATTCTTCCCCCTACTGTGGGTTGTTACAGCTGAACTTGTAATGAACAGTTCAGACTACAGGTGGTCCACAGGCTGAGTTTTAGCTCCAGTAGTGGATTATCTTGAAACTCATTTGGTCTTTGATTGGTCATAGGCTGTGCTCGGTCTGCTCCTGTCATCTTTTCGTGTTTCCTGCATTCCTGGAAGAGACTAAACTGTCCTTCTTCTCTGGTTTCTGACCCCTTTTAATGTAATTAGTGGGATTTAGTCAGCTGAACTCCAGTTTCAGTGACCATTGACACAACTGACCATTAAGCACAATGGAAATTTTACTTCTACAGTGTTTACTTCTTATATTATCATGCATAGGTTGGACTTCAAATGAAACATTTGTTTCTTTTTTTGTAAGGACTTCATAATTGCTTCCTCTTCACTGTCATGAGAGCATCTTTTGTGTACTGCTCATTTCTCTGTAATTACACTTCATACAAATGCTTTGTTAAAGAGCTTCGTCTTTAGAGGTCTTGCCAAAGTTTTTGTAAGAGCATCAGCTGGTTTTATTCAGCTGGTGATTTATACAAAATCACTGTTCCTTTATCTTCTCACCAGTTACTTGGCAGGTATTATGTGTTTGGAAAAGAAGTGATAACTTCCAATTAACCTAGTAATTTGTTTTGACTCAACATTTATCTTTGTAGGAAAAATGACTGTGTACAGTGAAGTATCTGTATTAACCAGTAGGTGTCACAATAACACCACGAAAAGAAGGCATTGAGGCAAGTACCATTTTCAAGAACCTTTAAACACATGCTTTCATAACCAGTTCATTTTTGTGCCATCTTTAATTTTAAGATGAGCTGCATATAGCTGATAAAGAAACTGAGGTGATAAGAAGAAAGGAAGTGGAGGTTTTACTTTTAAATCCAACAATGACTTTACCTTCTTTATTTGATTTTGTTTTATTTATTTATTTTTTGCTTTGTTTAATTTCTTGTGTATACTTTCCAGTTTCCCTATAATTAAACAAACTATTACACTGCTTTGGGTATTTCATTAACAGATGGAAAGTAAACAATGCTGGTTTTAGTCTTACTTTTTCTGAAAGTTTATTTTTCTAAATAACCTATTATTAAAAAACATTGTTTTAAGTTGTCAAGATGATGGGGATTGGAAACAATTTCAGTTTTTTCAAGACTTACAAATGTTTAACTTTTACCATGCCATTATGGCAAAATGTATGTGAAAAAAGTGGAGATAGAGATGCACCGATTGCAATTTTCTTAGCCGATTCAGATTTCCGATTTTTTGTTAGTGTGATCTGCCGATACAGATTTTTGCAGATTCCGATTTTCTTTCTAAGACCTATAATTGACAGCATATACAAACAAAAAACTACTTTTCTCCAACGCAAAGTTTTATTTTCATTAAAAAAACACAAGTAAAATATTGACAATAAAATAAGAACAAATACAATTTTTTTCAAACAACTGCACAAATTAATGCAATAGAATAAAGAAAGCTGTGAAACTAAGTTTTAAGTTTTTATTCAGGTAAGAAATACTACAAAAATTAAAGTAATCAAATGTAAATCCACATCAGTGTAATTTTTACGTTTTGATTACATTAATTTTCTGTAATCTTCATGTACAACTTAATACGATTCTGCTTACCATTAAAGTTATAAACGTTTTTCAGTCAAGAGCAGAGTGACTGTTCTTTGCTTTTGTTCCTTTGATAACATTGACAGTAGAACCGAGCAGGAATATGGACGGTCCTTTACGAGTTTAACCCTGACCCCAATATACTGTTACACCACATGCGTTCTCTTTCTCAACTATTTAACTTTCCAAAACTGACTGTGTTTAACTGGATACTGGCCAAGACGGGCATTTTGACATAAAAACACACGTGTTTTTTGTAGGGTATTTGCACTTTTAGTGCGTTGCACCCTGTTTTTTTACGCGTTTGCACGCATCCACTATAGAGATTTGGTGTGCACGCCTGTTGGTGTAAGCGTGATACTTGCGGGAATGACTAAAATAATGCGCAATACAAGCACTATTTAACCGGAGCGAATGAGACGTGTGTGTGTGAGAGAAGGGGTTGTCGGAGAGATGAGAGCGAGAATGCGCGGCTGACGTTATTGACTGTGCCGCTGGTAACGAAACGGATCGGCTCGAAATCGGAAAGAAGTGAGACTGACCGGCCAGTCACCGATCCGGGCCGATCATGAGGAAAATCGGCCGATTCCGATCCCTGGCCGATCGATCGGTGCATCTATGTAAAACCTCAGTTTGCCTTTGCAGACCCTCTAGATGTTACTAATATAAAGGTTAATATGGCAACTTGGTGACCATTTAATGTTGCTGGGTAAGTGGCTTGATATTAGAATAGTTGAATTCATGAAAGAAGCCTGCACTCCAATGAGGAATAAAGGTTGGATTTCTTCCCAAAAGAACCTTTCAGTGAGCTGCAATCAGTGTCAAAAACATTTTAATAATCTAGAGAATCTTCCTCCACCATAAATAAACTTATGTTCAATGGAAAGGTTCCATGGATGTTGAAGGATCTTTATGGAACCATCAATGCCAATAAAGAACATTTATTATTAAGAGTTTTCTTATTTCTTTCGGGTGCCATAAATATGAATCACAAATTTAGTGTCACATTCTTTAAAGTTGCTCTGCAGTTTTCCTTAGACCAGATTAATTTGTCAAAAGCTTAGTAGTCTTGGTGTGACAAATTAATCATTGTATGTTTAGTGTGCCATGTGTAAGTGCATGCCAAGCCCAAAATCTCAAATATTACAGATTTTATTTATGTATTTATTTTAAATGCAGCTTATGTAAGTTGCTCTGGTTGAGTCATAGACTCTTCAGTTTAGCAGAGTAGGTGCAGTTGCCAGTGCATGCTACCCTTCAGAAGGCATTGTCCTGGGCTAAACGTTCAGCTTCCCCATCTGTCTCCAGTAAGGGAGGGAGACGGAGCAAGAGAGTATGTGAGTGGGAGAGAAAAGGATTTTAGCGCAGCTCATAATGCAACAACAACAAGAGAACATAACATGGTGAGGGTCAACCAAACGACTCTCATTACCGCTAATTATGACGCCAGATTGATTTCTCTGTTGCGGACTTGCAAGAATGCACTTGAGGATGAAAAATGTAGAAGATTTGAGCTGGAAAGAGGGAGTATAAGCCCAAACAAGCCCAAATAAATTCAGCTTTTGTAGTTGCCTTTATACATCCAGAGCCAAAACAACTAGATGGATTTTACAGGGAGCTTTCATTCTCATGCTGTTCTGACAGCCCCCTGCCTTCTCTTTACCTCCCTACATTTGGACTAGAGGAGTCTGAGCAGCTTAATGTGAAATGTTCCCACAGTGATGGGTAGACAGTACCGCTGTGGTACTGCAGGAAATGTTGATTGAGATTTGGAAAATTTAGTTGGAATCCTGTCTGAATGTCACAGGATGGCTTCTTCTGTTGGCAAGACATCCTTGCATACAGTAAGTGTCTCTAAAATTATCAATGTAGGAAAAGGAACAAGGACAAAAGTCAGATAGTATGAGGTTGTATGGCCAAAATGGAGGCTGCTCTTGCCTCACTGAAAGGCCAAATGGCAGCATTGGGCTTGCTGAATAGAACAATGTTGAAGAAGCAATTACAGAAGCTGCCATTGATGCTTTTCTTTATCGCAACATGTTCTGCTGCCTTAATGGTGCATTTAACTTCAGACTGACTTAAATGAAAAGGATGTGACTTTTCAAATGCGGGAAACAACAATGCCAGGGAAAGTAGGTGCAACTATCAAGGCCGAAGCAATTATATCCAATTTCCCTCATCCTATTGCCTCTGTTGTCTCTGATTTTTTTGTGTGTTAATTTGTAATGAAAGGTAATTTTCTTATTCAACTTCTGTCAGTCAGGTCTCAAATATACTACACCTAGAGTTTTCTAAGTAAGTCACGATAACTTGCTCCCCTTGGTGGCTGCGCTTATTACCTGGTGTGATGAAAAGCTCACTGGAAACTAAGCTGTCGTCAAGGCCAGCAGGATGTTGTCTCTTCCAGTTGTATCCTGAATTGTAGGCTGTATGCTAGTGCTGGACGGTATGACCAAAAATTTATATCACTGTATTTTTCAAAATTATACCGGTTTCATGGTACATGACGGTATTTTTTTTTTCATGCATGACGGGGTGTTAACCATATTTTCTACTGATTGAGAGAGGAAATACTGCAGTATATGCCCTATTTTACTGTCATGATGAGTGAATATTGTCAAAAAATAACACACTAAATAGTGACTAACACACCCCTTTTAATACGTTAACCGGAATCACTCGATTTAATACGCGGCATCGTCTGATAAATCACATGCTCTACACCCAGGCGGCTATGCGGTTGTTTTGGCTATATTACTTTTTGTCCCTCTGCGCGAGGCTGGGTCTCTTCCAAAAGCAATTTTCGATCCGTACCTTTACTTCGGATCCGTTTCCTGACTGATACTGTTTTTCAATCCCCATATTTATGACATCTTTGACCTATTACATTATTCTAAAAAAAAAAGGGTTATTGTTTGAATTTTTCGCTTGTTGATGTTATACAGACTCAAAGCCACTGCCAACAGAACAAATGTAAACAAACACAAATCAGTGCATGGTGTTACTAAGCTCAAATGTCCTTCGTTTACACATCTGTTGCTACTTTACCTAGTCTGTGACAGATCACCTAGCTCCGACGAATCGTCATTTCTATCTATTCCATTTTTCTAACTGATTTACTGATGAGCATAGCCCTTCTACGCTGTCTGCCTGTGCTCTCTCTGCTTCCTTATCGCTGCCTTGGCGCTGACTCATAGGGTATATATATTTATTTCACAACAATCCATGTCCAACACACAACACGGCAATTGCAGTTGACAAACCTTTATGGGTGGTTAAAGTGAGTTTGAGTAAAATGCGTAATATACATCTGATTTATTGTCTTCTGCGGGGTTCAATGGGATTTGTGTATGTGTGTGTGTTGGGTGTGGGGGGGGGGGGGGGGGCTACTATGTATGAGCTTATGATCGTCTCTATGTAGTGGTGTTTAGTTTAATATCTATATATGTTATATGTAATATATGTATAGATTATATATGTCTAGTTAAATATATGTATATATATATTCTATATTTTTATGTAATATGGTATATCTATATGTATGTATATATAACTATAGTTGTTATAGGGTTATATTATGTATATAAATGTATATATGTGTGTTTTGTTGTGCAAATTTTTATTCTTTATCCCCCATAGCTCAGTAATCTTTCATTTAAAATTCTTACATTTGACTATAATTCAATTGCGCTGAAAATACAATTGAATTTAATAATGTTATGAGATTGTTTTAAATATTTTTGAATATACAAACAAGGAATGATGGTGGAAATTATACTTTTCAATTAAATTAAAACGCCAGTAGGTGCCAGTGGTGAGCGTTTAATGAGTGAGTCATTGAATCGTTCATTAGACTGATTCGTTTTCCCAGCATGATTCAGTCAGATGTTTATGCATGGCTATAAAACGGACTCACCGTTCGTTCCAAACCGAATCATCAGCCTGAATCGGCGTTTGCATGTGAATGCGCTGTTTCTGCCTAAATTTGTAAGTGACCTAAGATTATGTATGTATTTATTTGAGCTGTTAAGAACTATTATCAGTCATAATGGAAAAACGTTGTGTGATGTTGCCCTTACTACTGTATTTTAATATAGAAAATTTCCATTTTGAATTTTTACCTCAGGTCTGAGTTTCTTAATGTTTGCAGGACTTTGCTTTCTCTGAGAGGCTGCAGGGAAGCCTCGCCTCAGCAGCGCACATGTAACCTGTCAATGATACATTATATACATTATATCCACTATTCGCCCCTTACTCTAATGTAATAAATTAGAGATATTGCGTTTTGGTGTTACTATTATTTTGGTTTCTGTGTTTTATCATGTTTACTTGTCTGGCGTTAATGAAGAGTAATGTCAATCCCTTGGTTCTAATGAATGCCGGGCTCACGCCATACTGTCCCCCCATTTTAAACCCTGTCTATGTAGCATGATGCGACGGTGCATGAATGTCCATACACGCGCTTTCGGTCTTGTAGTAGACCGACATCTCTCTGCTAGATGAAACTCTACACAGCTCTCGGCTACTCTCCATTGTATTGTGAAATTTTCGGTCTGTCATTGTTCGAATAGTGAAGCCTGCTTGTAACACGCAGTGGACACGCCGTATGACGGGTCGTTTTTTATTTTAAAAAAAGCCGCACTCAGTGTAATGGAGCCTTACGCTATGCTGGGACGCATTCACATTAATACTCACGGTGAGCCACACTCGAGTGTCACGTCGCGGACCGGACTGTGCAACCTCCCTGTATTAGGCCTCATAAGATATACCACGAGCAGACTGCGTCCGTCGTTTCGCATCGCTCCTCGGCGTGATGTCAACCCTATTGACGCGCCTCACTGACGTTGATGAATTAACCCCTTAGTATCAGATTTGATACGATTTATCTAGCATTCGAGTCGGTGCTAAAAATATCGAACGTCGATCACCCAGCCTACTTGCAGCGCCTGCCTGCTCTTAGTAACAACTAAAAACACAACAAACAAAAGTGCATGTATAACGACGAACTCACGCTCCTATTTATTTCCAACATCTGTAAGCGAATTGTTGGAAACGCTGTTTTGTTACTCATTATGGGACGAGATCGGCTGCGTGCGACCAACATTAATGCCGCTTCTCTGCCGCTCACTCACAGAACAACGCCGTGAGAGCTGACACTATCTCGGAAGTCAGACCTCACGTTCGCTCGGACGCACTGTGAACTTCCACTGAACGCATAGCTAAGGTTTATCCAAAAAAGCGCTAGGTTTCTCATAACTGAATATTCTAATGAAAAAAGTCGCTAAAAGGGTTTGAAAGTTGCTAAATCTAGTGCTAAAGCCGCGCTTGTGTGTGTGTGAGCTGATGGCAGGGGGCTGTGGATATTTGTGGCGGTCAATGTGGATATTGTGGAGAGTTCTTCTGTGTCATCACGTTCTAATAGTTCTACAGCTTCAGTTTCGGAACATTCACGCTTAGTAACACATACAGCTGTTACCTCACCACAGTGCAACAGTGAAAAGGGACCTCTTTCAAACAGTGTCGCGTTCCGAACTTTGTTTAAGTGACGTACACCGGTATTGCGGTATTTTAAAATTCATATCATAACAAAAATAAACACCGGTATTCGGTATGAACCGGTATACCTCCCAGCACTAATAGTATGTTTTCCTTGTATTCTACAAAAAATCTCATTTTGAAATAAATGTTTTTCTCAAATATTTTTTGACAAAAACTAGTTGTTCTAATGCCATGATAATTTAAGTATGATGCTCCGGTTGAATTCGCTACTAATCACAATGACTGATAATCTCTTTGGGATATTGATCGGCTGTCTCTAAAGGCCGATCTCAAAACGACTCAAGCGATGCGCACCTGCCGTGAGGTATTGTCTCGCATGCGCAGCGCGACGTCTCTGTCCCGGCGTGGGTGCATAATATCATGCTTTAGATGGGTATCATTCATATTTCTTAATTAATAACAATCACAAATAAGTAAATTGGAAAAAGTTTCTGTGAGACATAATTTCTCAAACGGCGTGAGTGAATCACCGTTGCGGCTCCTCTCGCAAATGCACTTACAAAACAACAAATGTTTAAAAGATATCATAGCCTTATGATAAATGTAATAAGCTAATCATATTTTACTGTTTTTACACTAACATTGTTATTTAATTTTTAACTTTCCAAACCACATTTGTATTTTACAGTAGAATTTTCCATTTAATAAACCATATACATTTTTTGTGTATGTGGTAAGGGAACTTAGTTAACCAATTAACAGGTTTTTGTTGTTGCAGTTGTTTTTTTGAATTAACACACTTTTTTTTTATTAATGACAATTTATAGTGCAACCTCTGCCTGTATCCAGGTGTTTCATATAGTAAAATTTAAACCGGTTAAGCTTTCACTTGTAAAATTGGGTCCTTTCTGTACTTGCATTGGGGAAATTGTTTATCTTCCTGCAAACCCCAAATTATTTATTTAAGCTGGCTCTTTGAAGCCATTTCAGTAATGAATGTTGGTGATGAGGACTTTTCAGACTTGGCACCATGCTTGTTTCGCTGTGTAGCATAAAAGGCAATTTTTTGGAAATAAATAGGAAAATAGGAAGGTTACTGAATTCACACCATTGTAAAAATTAAGGACCCTTATTGGAAAGCAGAATACAATTTATTCCAATAAGCAAGGAGCAGAGTATTGCAAGAACAGTTTGAGTGTTCATAGTGTGTAGGACAGAAAGTCCATTAATACTGGAAGACAAAAATGGTTCCTGTAGATCTAGATGGTGATATTCTGTAGGTTGGCAGTGCTTAGTGTCTGAGAACACTCTAAGCCACTGCAGTAGGAGTGTCTGTATTGAACAGGGAGAGAGCATAGACTCCAGCAGCTACCGCATGAGCGTGCGTTCATGACTGGCATGATGAAAACCACTCTCTCTGACACACACGCACACACACTCCGAGATTGTTTCTTGTATCCATGGCAACAGTGTGTGCCATAGAAGCAGAACCAGAGTGGTGCAGTTGAACCTGAACCTGCTGAGATATTTGTGGTCATCATAGTAGTGGGACACTGACACTTGTGATGTTCTTTGGTGAAGCCTTCAAGTTGGGCTAGCTGACAGCGCTTCTGTTACACGCCGCATCCCGAAGTGAATGTTGCATCCAAATGCCGTAACTGCAAGATTATCATCCTGATGTCTCTGAAGCTGTTTGGGGACGAGGCCTGAAGAAAGTGGGATATGGTTTCGGGATGGTGTCTTTCTCCCTCGTTCCTAACCTCTTGGCCCTGTCTGTCACTCCCCTGATGTGCTGATTGCTATGCAGCTCTGAACTTGCCTTTGGCTCTTTATCCGGACCCCAGCTGTATCCGTGGAGACCAGCTGTCAGCCCAGTCAATTCCCCTCTTCCTCCTGACAGACCGCATCGCCCTTCGGACGCAAACCTGGAGATTGGAGGAAGGCCAGAGATCTGCACACAGACTGAGGCAGAGATGGATACAAATGAAGACAGACGGATAAGCAGACATGCACATGCAGATGGATGTGTCCTGGTGCTGGTGGAGGTGATATGTTACCCAAACAGAACTGACCGTAAACTCACTTTGGCTCAGTCAGCTTGTTTTTGCCTGATTTTGATATCTCTGTCGCACCTGACAGAGTAACGTTCAAATTCAGAGAACTTTTTGTATGGTCTTTAGGGCAAACTTTAAACTTCTCAAATTTAAAAAGTCGATCACTGCTGTGTAGCTGCAGTAATGGATCTGTTTTTTTTTTTTCTTCAGTTTTTTTTGTTTGTAGTTTGTTTGTTTTTTCCAACAAACAGTTTCATACATTTGTTCCATAGCAAATTCTTTTTATATAACAATTGGAGCATCCCGTGATGTTATGGTATTTGTTTTCGCTCACTAAAATTCTAACACTTAAAGCCAAGGCTCAAATCATGCAAGAGTGGGTTATCACAATGTATGAATTGTGATGTACAGTGCCGCCCACTAATATTGGTACCCTTGGTAAATATGAGCATAAATCTGCATTGTTTATCCTTTTGAACTTTCATTCAAAAAAATTACAAAATTCTAACCTTTCAGGAGTAAAGACCTGGACAGAGGGAGAGAAATCTCATTATGAAATAAATGTTTTTCTCTAGTTCACGTTAGCCACAATTATTTGCACCCAATTATTGAAACGTCCTTTTCCCAAGATAACAGCTTTGAGTTTTCTCCTGTAATGCCTGATGAGTTTGGAGAACACCTGACGAGATCAGAGACCATTCCTTCATCCAGAATCTCTCCAGATCCTTCAGATTCACAGCTCCATGTTGGTGCTTCTCCTCTTCAGTTCACCCCACTCATTTTCTATAGGTTCCGGTCAGGGAACTGGGACGGCCATGGCAGAAGCTTCATTTTGTGCTCAGTGACACATTTGTGTGTTGATTTTGATGTTTGTTTTGGATCATTGTCCTGATGGAATATCCAACCACGGCCTATTATAAGATTCCTTAAAGAGGCAGTCAGGTTTAGATTTTTTTTTTAATCTATTGGTAGTTGATGGAATCCACGATGCCATGCATCTGAGCAAGACTTCCAGGACCTCCGGCAGAAAAATAGGCCCACAACATTAAAGATCCAGCAGTATATTTAACCGTGGGCATGGGGTACTTTTTATCCCTGTTTGCTGCCAAAAAGCTCTTTTTTTTTTTTTTTTCTCACCAGTCACCATTGAATTCCATTCATGTCTGACAATACATTGTGTTTTGGAGTTTTGTTTTTTGGATAGCGCCGGGTTTTTTTTCCTTGAAACCCATTTGACGACAGGTGGTAACAAGGGGCTTGTTTGAGGATCTAGACAACAGTTCGTTCTGGTTCTCATATTTGATTGGTTGAGAACCGTGAGATATTATACTGGTATCTCCAGCTGTGATCAAGCGCCAACCTCCCGGTCTCTGTCTGAAAACTGCAATTCATCGACTGGCCGCTAGAGGCAGGCTCCAAAAGGGAGTCAATCCCATAGACTCCCCATGTTAAAATGCCCAACTTTAAAAA
Organism: Sinocyclocheilus anophthalmus; assembly: GCA_018155175.1. Taxonomy (NCBI): domain Eukaryota; kingdom Metazoa; phylum Chordata; class Actinopteri; order Cypriniformes; family Cyprinidae; genus Sinocyclocheilus; species Sinocyclocheilus anophthalmus. The sequence goes on from JADLZN010000481.1 coordinate 30,918, forward strand.
AACATGTTTACAGCCTGGTTCAAAGTGGTTTTTGGGTCTTATGGCTAATTTTGCCCTCTGACACTGTGAGGGGGGAATTTTTTTCATCCTTTAAATTATATAAGCCTTAGTTTTCTACATATAATGAGTGGCCACTTGAGTACAGGTTATTGGCTGCTGGCTGTCACCACCGTCGAAGCTCGGTGGCGTAGAATTAAAAAAACTTTTTTGAATCAAAGATAAATTCACAATATATTTTCACAGCCGCTTTGCGCACATTTACCAAGGGTGCCAATATTAGTGGGCGACACTGCCTATGCATATGATATTGTGAGGCATTTAGCCTTTTAAAGTTTTTTTTTGGTTGTAACTAGAACTCTATTATTTACGCATGAAAAAAAACTTCGCTAACGTAAATGGGGAATTACAAATCGCTATACTTATACTGAATTATTTTTTTTTTTCTATTTTTTTTTTTAGTATGTTATCATAGCTCCCTTGTAATCAAACAGGATTTTTCTGCTTATTTCCTGCAAGGAAAACATATTTGAACTTTAACCAGAATGATGTAATTAGCTTTGAAGTCTTTCAGGGGATGAATGAAGTCAGATGGATGCCACACATTGGGTTATATTCAGGGGTGCACGTAAGTGGTCCGCAGGTCCGCATGCGCGACCAAAATAAGAAATACGCTGTGTAAATGAGTTCAGAGCACGCGTTTGCGTACCGACATGGGCTGTGTTTCCCAAAATCATCGTCGCCTAAGTACACATCGGACCCATTTCCCCTATGAGCTATATCAACTTGGCTCGATCTTTGGGAAACGCAGCCCTGGTTGACAGCTGTTAATGCACAATTACCATTTTAGATCGACAAACTGTACTGTATAAGATTTATATTCAAACTGAAAGCATAAATCTAGACTAACGTTTTCAAAGCACAATGCAAAACATTTCATTCACTGACGCTCTTCAATCAGCAGTGCTAAACCCGGAAGCGCATATACTTACTTGCCGGCAACCCGCCAAAATAAAAGCCTGCTGATTTTAAGTTTGAAAATGAAAAATGAAAATACTTCAAATTAAAAATAATAATTAAGGTTCAAATCAAAATAATAAAAATATTAGCATTTTATTTTTAAGTGTAAGCTTGTTTTCTTTAAAAAACAACATACTTGCATTCTAATCTTTTTGTATTCTATCTGTTTTCTTTTCATTTATTATGCAATTAACAAAAGCAAAAAGACCTCTAACACACTTCTCTATTCTTTTTCTATCTATCTGTTTTCAAAACCCTTGCTCACGTGTCTGCGTTAAAGCTAACTGAGACTTTTATAGCACATTGTAACATGCTCTTTGTTGTTTTGATTGCTTTTCCATTGCCCTTTTGTATTTGCTTTGGTAAACGCATCTCGCGAACTCCCCTGTAAATGTAGTTTACTATAAAATAGTTGTATTTGTATTTAATACTTCCTTTTTATTTTAAAATAAAATCGTATTATCACACTTTTAGTTTATTATTTTATTTAAAAAAAATAAATAAAGTGCAATAATATTATCACTATTATTAATTATTTTTTTAATAGTTATATTTGATCGGGTCCCACCCATAGACTGTAAAAAAAAAACATGGACGTAGTGTCCGTGACGTCAACCGTAGGTTTCTGAAGAGCGTTTTTGAAGCCTAAAGTGGGTGGAGCCGACCGCCGCCATCTTGGCAGCGCATCACACCCGGATAATCGAAAATGGGCAAAAAGGCGGGACGTGGGTGAAGCTGAGGCACTAGTTGCTGAAACCACGCCCGTCTATGGTGACAGCAGTGCTGCTGTGCAAAGACAAAACACCATAACTTTGTTTTTGGTCGAAATTAGTTATTGATAATTTTGGGACATATATGACCTCCTTTATCATGTGTATAAGTATCTTGGAGAAAAGCCCCGGAAAAACCAAGGCCGAACACAGTAACATCAGTTACCGCTCTTTGATTTTGTTTTAGATCGCTCAAATTAAGTTACAGTGCTCTGCATCTGTTTAGCCGTTAGTCAATATTACTGTACCAGCCTGGAGTTATACGGTATTCTGCCTCTGTTTTACTGTACATTAAAGTCTGCGCTTTTAAATTACGGTGTGACTTGTGTACTTTCATACATCTGTCCGCACTTCTTTAGACAAACAAATTAGATAGATCGCGATCTAACAAACTGCTCCATATAACAAAGCACTGTAAACAAGCAACGACTAGATAACTTGGCAACAATAATTAATCGTAAATAATCTTTAAAGTTTTTTTTCTCTTTTTATAGTGCAGATGCCAGCTCTCAGTCTAGGGCTGCCCACTTCTGCACGTGTGAGGAGTCGAATGCCATGACTGCGTATCACATAATATCAGTTACTGTACGCAATTAAATCCGTTTCCTACCTTTTCTTGTAACTCGATAAAAAACATTGCAATGAACGTCATCAGAGATGTTTAATTCACAATCATTCTGAGCATTATTCCTGCTGGCGTTCACATCAATCCACAAGTCGTTCTTAGGTTAAGCTATTTTCATTCAGTTTGATGTAAAAACAGTAGGCTAAGTATGTCTTGCATTCTTTGATGTTAGCGAACATTGCACATAAATTGGTTGCAAAACGGTATCCACTCACGTTTAACTTTTTGTCTGGTTGTTACGGTCAGAAATAAAAAAAGAATTACATTACTATATGTTATAGCCTAGCCAATGATCACTAGATTTTATATAGATGTTACTATAATGATTCTGTAAATGGTGATCAGCACCCAAATATTGTATATAATGTGGAAGTTACTGCCTTTTGCCTTGGCGTGACATCTCACTTTTTGCAGACAGTGCAAAGGCAGAGTACCAACAATAACTTCAAAATAGCGGTAAAAATCAAGTTTGAGATAATTTTCATTAAAACATCTGATTGCCAGATTTCCAGTGTCCTGTCCATAATTAATTTTTTCTGGACTAATAAAAATATTTAAAGCCATTTTTCTAAGTTTCACAGTCTAGCGAGTTTCACACTCTGGAGCAGAGTGGCAGTCCACCTGTCACTCAAGTGGCCACGCCCTTAATTATGCAGAACTTTAAGGCTTAATATAATTTAAACGGATGAGTTATAAAAAATTCACCCCCCTCACAGTCATCAAAGGCAAAATTAGCTATATAGACCAAAAGCACAATTTGTACCAGGCTGTAAACATATTTTTTTCTGCTGTAAATTTGGGAATTTTAACATGTGGAGTCTATGGGACTCACTCCCTTTTGGAGCCAGCATCTAGCGGTCAGTCGATGAATTGCAGTTTTAGTCCCTTCTGTATTGGCTTCAAGCAAGAGACTGGGAGGTTGCCGCTTGGTCACACCATGTGCCGCCGTGTGAGGACCAAACCAAATCAAATCAATTCTCATATTAGAACCAGGCTGGAAAACTTATGTGCACCCCTGGTTATATTTTTATTTATGTTTATTATTTTCCAGTTTTGACTGCTTGAAATACTCATGAAAAATTAAACGTCTAAAAATTGATGTATTAAAATGTTGTGCAATGGTAATATTTTCCATTTCCCCCCTTTTTTTCTGTTAGACAACAGCTTCTGTCACAGTCTCTCAGCAAACCACATCCCTTTCCTCCTTACATTACAGCATGTATCAGCATTCATCTTAAATATCCGGTTCAGTCTATCACATGCACATGCGACATGTATTCCTGTCACTCCACTCCTGTGACGTGTCGAGACCAGGGTAGTGATCTGACAGATATCGATTGCATCTGCACACTGTGCCTGATTGCTGCACTGCCTCTACGGTCTTGACGTCCAAGGTTAAGACAATCACTGGCAGGTGGGTGTGATTGAGCCTAATGGACGGCAATTGACATGATTAGCATCTCTCACCTCTACCGAGGTGCTAGTGGATTTTAATAGCCTCTCCTGGCAAAGTGTTGATGGAGAAATCTGTTTTCCATTCATGCATGTTTGGTTAAAGCTTCAGCTTGACCTTTGTGCTGTTAGACCCCCTGCCATCTATTCACTCATTACTCCTTCCCTATTTTCTTTGATATCCAGAAATGTATTTGGCATGTACATTTATGTTTTCTATGTGCTGTTTCATTTGTTAAAATCTCACCTGTGTCAGTTCCATCCACTTATTTACCTCTTCACTCCTATTTTAACAAACCAACGTTAAGTAAGATGAGAAAGTGGAAGCCGCTAGTAAAGAGAAAGCTATAATGCAGGGGTTAGTAAGTAAGTTTGGCATCGGGCCCAAAAAAAAATTCACCGCTAGATAGGCCAAAACATAGTCAAAGGATAATTTAAGCAATTAATTGATGAAAAATGCAACTAGAATTGCCTGTGACAGACTGTTACCGTGTCTTTTGTAACTGGTAGTGAGCTGTTACTCTGTGTTCCTGTAGTAGGACAGTCATTTTTGAGACCCCCTTCTTGAATCAGGCATGCAAATAAATGCAGTCTTGCTAAGCAGAAGGGAATTCTTTTAAAACATTAGAAAATATTACAGATCCCAATTTGAACACTATGTCTGAATGTTATAATAAATGTATTAATAAGCTGTTTAGATTATTATCATTATTTTCTTTTTTTATTTTTATTTAACAGAACAACAGTAAAATTACAATACTAACATTTATGAATGTTGATGGATATTTTTTTTTGACGGAAACCCGCAGGAAGTCCTCCGCTGCTTTTTGTTGACAGCAGCAAATTTATAAATTATTCTCATTACTAATTTGTGAAGATGCACGTATCACATTGTCACATGCCTTGTAAAAATTCATAAAAATGTTACTGAGCAACTATTTCCCTCACTTTGGAATTTGAACGCTGGCTAACGAGACAGCGCTGTCGAGCATCGTGAGCGCGTTTGAACTCAGGCAATCCGTGCGTGTATGAGAGAAACATAGCCGTTCTGCAGTTATTTAATTGTTGTAAAGCCATTTTGCATTTTAAAATCATTATACAAATGAGAGTGAGGTAACCAGCAACAACCATACCATCCCAGTAACCAGCAACAACCATACCATCCCAGTACCACAACAACCAGCGCATCCTCCCATAACCATCAACAACCATACCCTTCAGCCAGAACCTTCAGGCCAACAACCATCCCATCCCAGTAACGCAGGCACGCAACCATCCCCTCCTGCTTTTCATCGAGACTGATATTCAGTACTAAACATTCTCTTGCTGTCGGTGTTTGTAATGATTTTTGCGTCTTTCTCTGACAGTTTTAAATGCTTCCACACTGCCGTCATATTTGCTGCATTAGTTTGTGCCTCTATTTGATCGCGTCACGTAATTTTTCGGTACAATTTATTCGGTCTTTTCGCTTATTCAAGCTTTTTTTTCAACTGTAAAAATGTATTTACATCGTGTTATCGTGGGCGGTATGATATGGCACACCCCTATACTGTAGTACATTTATTCAAGGCTCAAACCGATTTTTTTTGTTGCACTGTACAGCCCTAACCAAACATGTTCCAGATTGTAGAAGTAGCTCATCCTTTAGCAATATACTCCTCAATTTCACATCCTCCTTCCACCATGTCACTCCGCACTGTCGCACACAGAAATACGTCAGCAACTAATCTTTAAATATCTTATTTCCGTTATCGTATATTTCCGTTAATGTTATCGTTCCGGTTATTATGCGGAAGGGACTAATTCTATATCGTGGGGAGATTTTTTACCGGTGTCGCAAATGAGTTAACAACGTTCGTATTCAGAAGGAGGAGGCGAACCAGGTGAACATTTAAAGAAAGTACTTTAATTAAAATAAGACAACACAAAAAGAAAGTAGAAAACACAAAATAAGTCCATGCTGGTCCTCTCTCGTCTTTCACGGTCCTCTACTCCTCCTTTTATCCTTCCTTAGCTCATCCGTGGTACTCGAGATCGGGAGTGGTGGGCGGTGCCGCTCATTTATCAATTACGTCCACCGCCTCTAAGTTCTCACCGTTCCCACGGCTCTCGGCCCAGCCCCCACTCGTCACAAGATATCGCCCATCCCTATTCCGGGTCCAATCAATAGAAAAAGGGTTCTGCAAAATCCAGACAATGAAAATATAAATATAAATATAAATAAATAAATATAAAAATTATTTGTGTTTGGGACACTGTGAGCTAGGCTTGCCGCGATAGATGATGCTGATGGTGATACCGTTGTTAAGCCCCAACACCGGTTACGTCACTTGCCAACCGCTGGCATTATGCAAAACCGACCCCCACTGTCGTTTAGATTTTTTTTTTATAGTAATAAAAATAATTTAGTTCGGTACAAGAACAGACACTACAATTAAAAACTGAATGCGGATGCTCAATGCAGTGTGCCGAACGACAGTCGCATCACAGATTAGATTTAATTTCTCCAGTGAGGAGAGTGATTCGAGCTGACTGACAAGAAGAGTGGGGTGAGACAGACAAGACGATGGTGGATGATTTAGTTTCGAAACGAAATGCAAAAGCGATTGTTTGGCAATATTTTGGATTTCGAAAAGGTTGTTGACTTTTGCCGTTTATCTAAGGTTATTTTGGAAGTTTTTTTTAAACATTCATTTCTTATTTAATTGGTTCCACATTTTTTGCCTGATTTTTACTTTATTTAAACTTGTGTAATTTATTTATTTTATTTGACACAAGGTGTATGCCTGCCTCCAAGGCTTTCTTATATTCGTTTTGGCTAAATATACGTTCTTCTACGTTTCTTATTTATTTGGTTATATATTATACATGTTTACTCACATAAAGTTTAAATAGGTATGCAAAAATGGAAATAAGTTATTTATTTTATATTAGGCATAGCCTGCCCTATAGCATGGGGTATTTTTATATTTGTTTTTGTTACTAACAGTTCTATGTTTTATATATTGGCTAACGTGATTGTTGACTTTTGTATTTTGTTGTTGCATTCAAGCAATTGACGCCGAATTGCGCACGGCGCTTTTAAGCTATTTAAAAGCGAAAAAAAGCGAGGAAAAGAGGGAAAATTCAAACAAACTAAAAACGAACAATTGCTTTACGGAGAATTGCAGCTATTCGAAAGTGAAAGTAAAATGCGCACGCCGCTTTTACAAGCTATTTAAAAGCGAAGGAAAAAAGGGAACGCCCCTGCCCCCACGGTGATACCAGTATTATCGGTGTTGTCACACGTCGATTAACCAGTGGGAAAATGTCCTCACCGTCACAACCTTACTGTGAGCATAGAGACTGTACTGTACACCGTAAGTTGGAAACGTTTAGCTTAAATGATTAATATGAATAAACCGTACTCGTAAGTTGAGGCTTGGACCCGGAAACAGCATTCCTTACGTCACCACTTAACAAGCTGATTCTTCATCTCATTTTATATAAATGTTTAGTGATTGCACACACGTACAACTGTAACTTTCTGTGGATGTTTTGGAGATGTTGCAGGATAAAAACACGGCTATCACAGACACTGACAGAAATTACCTTTCACTGAAGACTGACATGAAGGATGGCCTATTGCAGTGACCTAATAATCGGTGTTATTTATAATATAAGCAGGTGAAATGGCTAATGTTGTTAATTATGGCAGTAAGTCCTTTTAATTAGACAGGTGCAATAAGGGATTGAAAAAGACCAGAAAATTGAGTCGAGGGAGCACAATAAATAAATAAAAAAAACAGATTTATGTCTTCTATAAGGATGTTTATGTGTCCAGCTTGTTTCTAGTCAGAAGGCTTGGTGGTTCTATTTTGTTCAACCTGATTTGTATGAATGGGACTTTTCTGTACCGAAGGTAATTTCGGAGGCTACCTCGAATGACAATCCAGTCTTCTCAAGGCTCTCTTGCTTTCTCTGCCTGTTGTTGCTCTAGCCTTGTTTGGAATTGTAACAAGAGGACTTTTCAATAACTTTGACGCTCATGCAAATGATGGCATTCATTCCAAGGGGAGCATGATTACTAATGCGTAAAGAATAGGATTAGTCATGTCAAACTGTGGTTGCACAAGAGCTATATATTGCTTTTCGCTTTTATAATGATTCTCTAGACACATACCCGCACACTGTTTCTCTATTTTGTGATATGAGAACATATTAGAACGCACACAGGGCATGTATTCACTTACTGTTAGGTATGAATAAATTAATCCCAATTAAAGTGATAGTTCACCCAAAAATTATAATTCTGTCATTAATTACTCACCCTCATGTCGTTCTAAACCCGTAAGACTTCCGTTCATCTGAACACAAATTAAGATATTTTTGATGAATTCTGAGAGCTCTCTGACCCTCCCATAGACAGCAATGTAGTTACCACGATCAAGGTCCAGAAACGTAGTAAGGATATCGCGTGACGCAGCTGACACAGAACAGCATACGGGTGAGAAATTAATGACAGAATTTTCATTTTTGGGTGAACTAACCCTTTAACTTAGTTGGCATTGTAGCCACGTTTTTGTAAAGTTTCTATCTGTTTGACTCAGAATTTTGTTAGGGGGATGTGTGTGTTTGCTTGCACTTGGCTCAAAAACTCAATCACCTGCCAGTTCTTGAATCTGTGACATCTCTCATGCTGTTTGGCTTCATGTAGTGTGCAATGTCTGAGGCCAAACATCTTGGTTTTTTATTTATCATTAGGACTAAGATGGATAGATTATCTGTGTTTCAAAGAGAATCTTAGAATCTTTGATTGTACTCATTACAAGAAGCAGCAAATAACAGAAATAAGAAATTGAAGAAGAGTTGCATTGGCTACACCGAATAATCAATTTAAATTGTATAAACTTCCACTCTTTGGTCTCTTTCTTAACCATTCATTGCCCTTCTACATGCTTTACTCTTTGTGGTCTCTGATAGGTTAGAGGTTTGGTCACCACTTGTTCAAAGCGAAACCACTTGAAAACCTCTGATCTAATACAATTTTTTTTCCACATTGATGTTTTTGAAAGAAAATGCTCACCAAGGCTGCATGTATTTGATCAAAAATACAGTAAAAAAATGTAATATTATTACCATTTAAAAAAACTGTTGTTCATTTTAATATATTTTAAAATGTAATTATTTCCTGTGATTGCAAAGCTGAATTTTCAGCATTAGGCTTTCTCGATTATGAAATTTGGCTGACGATTAATTGTCTAAAAATAGTCACGGTTATTGCGATTAATTTTCTGTTTTTATGGCTTTCATTATATAATTGTGATTAATTTAAGGGTTCAGTAAATAATTATGATGTTATAGGGCTGGACAATAATTCGATATCAATATGTATCGCGATATAATTTTTTTCAAAAACGGTGATATGATTTTTAAACATTTCCGATATTTCGATATACATTACCAGTTTTAACACTCTAAAAGCGCCTCCTGCTGGCAGAGAATGAGTTTTCATTTTAAATAAGCCCCTGTAAATGGCGCATCATGCACGTGAGGTTATCTGATGGGGAGACGCAAAGCAGTTTAAAGCAGAGTCGTGCACGGGTGCTGTTAGGTAAACCTGTATCCGCAGTAGCTACACAACAGAACACATGACCCGTTATCCGACAGCAGCCAGCACCAATTTAATTCTGTACCCGACCCGCGACCTGAACCGCACCCGCATTAAATAGGCTACTGCATCAGTAAGGCAAAATGATTTATTTCCTCATGTGACACAAGCAATCACACCAAAATAGGCATTTTAAGTTGGTGCTTTGAAGAGAAATAGACAAGCAGCGCAACAGAGGAATGATAAGAACGCGCATCCTTCCTGTATACAATACAAACTTTTGCCTACATCTTGTGAACAATCTGACAGGCTGTTTTGAACAAATGTGCATAAACTAGCTACATACTTAAATTTTCATAAATGAAAAGAACATATTTAGATAGGACTTTACTGTTAAGTGATGTTACTGTTGTCTCCCTTAAACTCTGCAGTGTATATGCTATGCGGCCGTTAGTCCTTTACAGAAGCATTAAAAATAAATCTTAAAAATAAAATGATATAGGCTACAGAAAGCGAGCAACGAGTGCTCCCAAGCTGTCATTCACTTGCGCTAGAATGCGCAACGCTGCAAATCCAATGTTGAGGCTCCGCTATTATTATTGCATTTCATCAGTCCCACTTATTTATGCGCGTTTATTCGCGGGAAAGTGAGCAAGACACAGTGATTATAGTTAAATAAGATGAAAGACATAGGCTATAATATAAAGAAATTAGCTACATTTATTTTCAAATTAAAAATCACAACACACATGTATCATTAAGTAGTGCGTTTTAAATATAATGTAAGCGCAACTTGTGTAGATTTAAAAAGGCATGACTGCTTCATTTTGGTGTGTATTTGTATACTTTTACCATCCAATCAATCTCAACATGCTTTAATTTGGTGTTGCTAGACGTTTGCATCACTAAAGTTAAATTAGCCTAAGTCTTTCTTTGGCCTGCGCTCTGCAAGTGATATGTTAAATCTAATAAACTTTAATTACTAAAACTGAAACTAAAATATATAAAAATTTAATAGAAATGTGTTCACAAAATAAAAACTAAACTAAAACTAACAAAATTATTAATGAAACTAATAAAAACGAAACTAAATTGTATTGCAAATTTGAAAACGAAATAAAATAAAACGAATTTAAAAATGCAAAACTATAATAACCTTGTTCTCCAGCAACATTTCCAGGTTTTGTTGTTGTTATAAGATTTTTGAAAGAATTCTCTTAGGCTCACCAAGGCTGCATTTAATTTGATTAAAAATAGCAAGCAAAAACAAGAAAATAAAATGTTGAAATATTATAATCACAACAACCATTTAAAATATTCTTTCTATTTGAATCGGAATAGACATTAAAATGTAATTTATTCCTGTGATCATACATAGCTAAATGTTCAGTAACATCATGACTCCAGTCTTCAGTGTCACATGATCCTTCAGAAATCAGCTCTAAATGCTGATTTGCTGATTATCAATATTTAAAACGGTTGAGTAAATTTTTTTTTCAGGATTCAAAAAAAAAACATTTGATGAATTGAAAGATCCAAAGATCAGCATTTATCGGAAATAAAAAGCTTTTGTAACATTATAAACTATTCCATTCAGTATCATTTTTATTAATTTTTTGGGAAAGAAATTAATAGTTTTATTTAGCAAGGATGCATTCAATTGATCAAACGTGAGAGTAAATACTGTTTTTGTTACAAAAGATTTCTATTTCAGATAAATAGTGTTCATATCGATTTCGGAATTATATCGTATCGACCGAAATTTAGAAATATATCGTGATATCAATTTTGTCCATATCGTCCAGCCCTATGAGTTATCATTTTAAGCTTTTTGCGTTATCCCATATATTTGTAGTGTAAGATATCATTGAGTATTCCAACTTCTAAAATTGGTCATACCGATCTCAACACCAGACTATTTTTTTTCTATCAACTACACCAAGAATAATCAATACTGTGTTTTGGAATATGGTCACAAAAAAAAAAAAACAAAAAGTCTTTTAAACCCTTTGTTAAACGCAATCCACTAAATACTCACTTCCTCATTACAGAATTATTTTTTTTGAATAAAAATATATAAGCTATGAAATTAAACTAGCTGACTGTATAATTTAGCAGCAAAAACAATATTTGTTTTTTGGTGCACATTATACAATTTAAACACGTTTATTCTGTTAACTATTTGTATTCTTACAAAATACATTCATGAATATAAGAGTTTTAGTACAATCCCGTCTGACGTCACGCACGTGCTTGCTAGCTGCTGCAACTTTTTGAAAAGACGCCATGTTGTTGTTGCTCGCTGACTCGCCTCGGATTTAATTTTTTTTTAATAAGTTTGCAACGCGCGAAAAACTAGCTCGTATTTTATTAAAAAAATAATATAGGAGGGGATATTTTTTGATCGCCTGTGAGGACCTTTGTGGGGAAACGCGGCATGCGGTTTTCTGAACCTGCTGGTGATGAGCTTCTCTTCATCGTTCAGCCCGCGCAACTGGTAAGTTATCCTAAGTTCCTTGTTTTATTTGTTTAAATGTGTTTATTGTCTTAGCAGTTAATACATTTTATGCATTTGCAAATGATTTGAGCCATTTTATCCCACGTTACTAAAGATCAAAAATCTATTGAATTGATGAATCAACTATATTTAGACTTTTTTTTTTTATATCAAAGTCTGTCTTTTTGCATTGAGTGTGCACACATTAAAAAGTTTTCGGTTAAAAAATTGTAATGACCTCAAAATGGCGGTTTTGAGTCGGATATTTCGTTATAATTGGCTAGCATTGCTGAACATAGTTATGATTTTCATAGATGTTTAACAATAATTTGATTCACTTTGTTCCACGAGTTGTGCATTTTTGTAAGGACAGGTATTTATAAATGTAACGTTATTTGGCTCAAGACATACCAGTAAAGCTTGTGTTATTTACCTAAGACATTTGTGTTCTTACTTAAAATGTAATATTTAACAAATCAAATTATACAGTATAAATAAATATTTAAAAATGTAATGTTTGTATTATGGGATTAAACTAAGCACCATATTTATTTACCATATAAAAATAATTGATTTGTGTCATGTGCTTCAAAAAATAATTTTCCTGGTGTTTTATAACCTGACTAACTTCTCAATCTGTTTCTTTTCAGGATAAAAGTGAAGCAGCTGGAAGTTTAGTTTGTATTGATGTCCAATTATTAATTTTAATACGCATTCATTGTATAGAGAAACTGGAACCTACCTATTGTTGAGATCCTGGATTGCTGGCCTGCTTTAAAATGGAGTCACAGGTAAAAATATTTTTTTAGCACACTTGAAAACATGTTTTATATTTAAAGGGATAGTTCACCCAAAAATTCTGTCATTAATTACTCACCCTCGTGTCATTCCAAACCTGTAAGACCTTCGTTCGTCTTCAGAAGACAAATTAACCCTCTTAGCGCCAAAGTCGCAAAATTGCGACAAGACGTCATACTTAATAAAATAGGCTGTAGATCCTAATATGGTGTAATATTTCATTTGTATTCCCTACCACTAGATGGCAGACATGTAGTACTTCGATTCTAGACCAAAATGACGTCATGTTCCTATTCAAAGTGTTCGAGCAAATAGCAGAGCAGTTCAGCTCAGAGCGTCTTGAGTAAATTGTGAGATTTGTGAGAGAAAATCGCCAAATGGCTACAAAAAAGTTGTACCGTGAAGATGTGTTGCAAATGCTATTTGCCGATTCTGACTCTGAAGGGGAATATTTGCCTTTTGGAAATGACGATCGGTCGTCTAATAATCGCGCTTCTCCCGGTACATCTTTGCAGTGCAATAGTGCCTCCGTGCAAGGAGCACAAACAAGTGATCATTTCGACCCTTTGTCCAACGGAGATGGGGGTGGCAGGGGTGAACGTGGTCGTAGTGTCCATAGGAGAGCAGTTGCTAGAGGTAGAGTGGCCGCGGTAGACGTGGCCGTGCTGTGCGTGGGAGAGCCGGGAGACGTGGTAGAGGCAGCAGGGGTGATCTGAATCTAAATAGGGCTGGAAATAGCGATGACAATGGTGGCTGGGTTTTTTTGAGAAATGAAGAAGTGTATCAGGACTGGATCAAACGCTTCGATGAGCCTGTTGGTTATCTAGGAGAGAAAGATTTGACCAGTGCTGCACCTTTAGACTCTCTGTCCCTCTTTCTGACTGATGACTTCTGGAACCTCATTACAAATGAAACCAACATTTATGCTCATCAGTTTCTAAACTCCCAACAGCTGAAACCCAATTCCAGATTTCATAATTGGTATGATGTCTCTGTCTCAGAGATGAAGGCCTTCCTAGCACTGCATTTGTGTATGGGGCTGGTAGAGAAGGCAGAAATTGAGGATTACTGGGCAGAATTTTGGCCAACTTACACACATGGGTTTGGCAAAGTAATGTCTAGGAACAGATTTGAGAATTCTGTCTTTCCTCCATTTCGCAAACAATAGTGAGTATGTGGGGAGGGGTCAGCCAGGTCATGATAGGCTGTTCAAGGTGCGTCCAGTAATTGACCTGATAATTCCTCTTTTCTCAGCCGTTTATGGTCCACTCAAGGAGCTTTCTCTGGATGAAATGACCATAGCATTTAAGGGAAAGTCCCCCTTGAAACAGTACAATCCTAAAAAACCTGACAAATATGGATACAAGGTGTATGTGTTGAGTGAGGCCAGCTCAGGTTATGTTTTGCAGTGGTCCATGTACACTGGCCAAAATGGTGATGCTGATGCTGATTTAGGTGCGACCCATCTAATCGTTCATCAGCTGATGGCCCAATACACAGGGAAAGGGCATGAGGTGTACATGGATAGTTACTACACATCACCAGCCATAGCAAACAAGCTGGCAAATAATGACACTGGTATGTGTGGGACAGTGAACTACAAAAGGCGTGGTATGCCCAGGTGCCTGAGACAAACTGAGTTGCCTTTGAGCAAAGGAGATGACCCAGTGTTCATGAGACATGGCAAACTGTTAGTTTGTGCATGGGATGACACAAAGCGTCTCACTATGCTCTCGTCTCTTCATGGGAACTCATGTGTTCGGAAACATATCAGGTCAAAGCAAAGCGACACTGGTTTTCGTGAGGTAAACAGACCTGTGTGCGTTGACAGGTACAACATCTTCATGGGAGGAGTAGACACCGCTGATCAGAGGATGAAAACCTACCTCTTTCCACACCGTTCTAGGAAATGGTACAATCGCATCTTCAATGCGATTCTGAGCATCAGTGTGGTGAACTCCCATATAATCTACTCCAAGTGTGCTCTTGGTCCGCACAAGCCACTGAAGGACATTATTACTGCTTTGCTTCAGGGCTATTCCAAGAGGGAAAGCAAAAAACCAGGAAGGTCTTCAGTGGAGGGGGGGGGGAAATGCCACAGAGGCTCACTGAGCGCCACTGGCTCTGCGTTGCTGATGATCGGCCAGATTGCATCGTTTGTTCTGATCGCGCACGCTCTAAGGGCCGCCGGCAGACAAAGTACAGGTGCAGTCAGTGTGGGGTAGGTTTGTGCGCTGTGCCATGCAATGAGAGGTACCATACTCTCAAGAACTATAAACTTTGTCACCTAGATACCTGATTAGGCAGATAGCTGGTCAACTGATCAAAAAATAGGCACATGCATTTTACTATGGCACAGTAATATAGTAATAATTTACTATTTTCTCCTGTTTTACTGTTGATTTCCTCTTTTTCTGATAATTTGGAATGAGGATAAAAGACAAAAAAAAAAAAAAATAAAAAACATGCAAATTAGTTCACACATCCACTCCATACATATTTTTTCCTGAATATTACTGATGAACTGTTCAAAAAGTAGGCTACTGTTCACATGTGTTTTACTACTATATAGTATTGTAATATAGTAATAATTTAGTACTTTCTCCTATTTTATTGTTGGTTTCCTCTTTTCTGATCATTTGGAATGAGGATAAAAGACAAAAAAAAAACAAATAGGTTCAAACATCAATTCAATATCTACTATTTCCTGAATATGAAATTCAAGATGGCCGCCCCTGATGACATCACAATATTCAAATTATATAGTATATTTACACCCCACTTAAACTTTCAGTCATACCCCAACTTTTTCTAATTTACAGTAGATCTCTATCTTTAAGCCCTGTCAAGCCACAAGCTTTTGAAATCTTGATGTCAAAATCCAGGATTTTTTCAAAAAAACCCTGGTGCCTAAAGGGTTAAGATATTTTTGATGAAATCCGAGAGCTTTCTGACCCTGCATAAACAGCAACATAACTGAAATGTTCCCAGGCCCAGAAATGTAGTAAGGACATCGGTAAAATACTGCTCGGAGCCTTGTTTACAAGTAGAGGAATGCACATGCATGCGTCGTGATACTCTCCAAAATAGCGGAGGATGCGAGATTGGCGAGAAGAAACTGTAGATAAGTCTGATTTTGTTTTCTTGCACACGAAAAAGTATTCTCGTAGCTGAAAAATTACAGTTGAAACCACTGATGGTCACCATGGACTATTTTACCGATGTCCTTTCGATGTTTCTGGGCCTGGGAATATTTTAATTCAGTTAAGTTGCTGTCTATGGAGGGTCAGAAAGCTTTCTGATTTGATCAAACATCTTTAAATTTATGTTCAGGTGTAATTCTTCAGGTTGGAACCAAACATGGAGGGTGAGGGTAATTGATGACAGAATTAAATTTTTTGGGTGAACTATCCCTTTAAAGTAATAGTTTACCCAGGAATGAACATTTGTCATTAATTTACTCTCTCTCTCTGGCCATGCAAGAAGTAGCTGATGTTCTTTCTTCAGTAGAGCAAAAGATACTTTTTAGTTGAACTCATGGTCCTTGGTGATTCATAAAATGCAGCTCAATGGGTGCCGTCACTTTGCGAGTCAAAAAACATAAACCAGGAACACAAAATTAATACCATGGTGGCACAGAAGTCTTGAGCTCCAGACTCTCGTTTTCCTGCTCATAATGTTATAATGTGTTGTCTGTATCTGCTTTTTGACTTGCAAAGTGGTGGCACCTGTTGACTTGAATTTTGTGAATCACCAAGGAACACGACTTCAGTTAAAAATCATCATTAGTGTTCTACTAAAGAAAGAAAGTAGTCTACGTCTTAGTTGGCCGCATGATGAGTAAACCGACAGCAAATGTACATTTTTGGTCCTTTTTTAGTGTCAGGTTTATACTTGTAGTTGACAGTCGAAGTTCAAAATGTGTTATTTTGCAGTGTTTTTTTTTTTTTTTTTGTACAGTACATGTAAGATACCTTGGCTTAACGTTTATTTATTGTGCAGATCTGCTCCAAGTTTCTCAAAATTATGACCATCAACCTGAAGAACTAGAAATAAAGTTGATCCGACAGGAAAAGTGTCTGAAGTACTGAGTCAGCTTTTCAGGATATGTGACACTTCAGGTCAGTGGTTACACTTCTTAATGGCTGTTAAAGAAACTACAGTTTATTTTGAGTGATTTTGGTTGTTTTGTCATACATAGACGTTTTAGGGTGATGCATAGCATCGTGTGGCTGTGCTGATTAGATTCCATGTTAAATCAAGAGTCTAATTCTCAAGGAAATATTGACATCCATGTATGATGAGCTGCTGTCCTCCGTGCTCCCTCCGCCTATCTGCTTGAGGATGACCTCAACGTTCTCAAGATGTGGGATATAAGTGATCATGTTGCTTAAGCCTATGATATACGGGGCAACTTTTTGAGCAATTTTGCTGGGCAAAAGATAAGAGACAGGACACACGACCGACCTAGTATCCAGATAGAAATTTGTTGCCCACTCTCAATGGGAAAGTGCCCAAGCAACATTGCTCAAAAACGTTGCCCCTCACCTTTAGAATTTAGAGAGATAGACCACTAAAAATGAAAATGCTGCCTAGTCCTCATTTACACTCTTTTACAGAACACCAAAGAATTACTACAATTATAAAGGATATATTCAAAACCTGGAACTACAGCCTGAATGACATCTGAATGGCAGGAGAGATTGTTGGTAACCAAACCGTTTTTGTTCTAACATGGCTTCCATAGGCTTCCATGGAAAAAATACTATGAAAATCAATGCAACCAGAAACTGTTCGGTAATCAACAATCTCACCTTCCATTCAGCTTCTAGTTCCAGGTTTTTAATGTAGGCTATCAATTATAATTTTAGTTAATTGTATGGGATAGAATGGTTTGGAGTAGATGTAAATATATGTTATTTATTAGCAGGTAGCCTTTGGAAGTTTAGAGTAACATTACTCTGTTTTTGTTTTCAGGTAGAACAATCTGATGAACCAGACGTTGATGATTTATCCCTTCATTTCCTCTCCGTTAGTGACAATTCAACAGTTGCCACATTCTTTTGCTCCGAGAAGACTGAATTTGCACTTTGGGTAACAGTTAACGATTTCCCCTCATTGGCTCATGCATTTGTCATGCTTTTTGGACTAATGTATGCCTTGGATCTAAGTTCCCTAAAAGGGTTGGACAATACATTTGACTTTACTCAGAAAGACTGGATGGGTCTGGAGGATGGGAAGCTGAGAGCCAGAGTGTTGGGTCTTAAAAATTTACTTTTGTCAGTAGAGTTTCCTCAGTGTTTAAAGAAAGCTTACAAAGGTACTCTTTTATTTGACATTTCATTTAAACTTTAACTTTTCTCACTTTTAGTGCATTGTGTATTTTTTTTAACTATTTGTCTAGTATTTAATTTGCAGAACATTTTCTCAGTTGATTTTCTGGAATGGTATAAGTTCCATATACAGTACCATGTGTTCATCCACTCATAGAAATGACAGTTAAAAAAAAAAATCCATTGCTCTATTTTGAAATCTCTTTCTCTTATATTCTATTCTAGTATAACTTTTATATTTCTAAAGTTACTGTTAGATGTGAATTTTGGAAGTGTCCCTGTTTTAGGGAAGTGTTTACAGCTGGGTGATATCCATATTGTCCACTTCTAAAAGTGACAGTTATTATCTCAGCTCATTTCTCAAGGGCCTTGCACTGTTTTGAAGAATGTATTTCCATTTGACAAACAATTTAATGTTGATGTTTTGTTAATGGTTTGTGGTTACTTAATAAAAAAGTAACTTGCATTTAAATTGTCTGTTAATCCGTTTTTTTTTTCCAGAATGAGTATAGTTAGTGTATAGTTACTTGTTACTAAAACTAATATTTTTACTAAGTAAACTTAATTGTAATGTAACAAAATGTTTAAGTAATCTTTATTTAATTTTAATTGGTTCTGTGAACCCAAAAACTCCTTTTAAAATGAGCTTGATCAATAATGTTATAGTAACTTATAAGATTTAAGACAGTATCAGTTAAAATGACTTAGTAACATTTACTTTAAAAAGGATGTTTCTTCAACTTTATAAAATTGAGTTAATATAACTTAAAAATTTAGATGTAATCAGTTTCAACTATTTTTTTGAGTTATATTAACTTATACGGTTTTACAGTGTATGGAGGCTCTCTTTTATTTATTTATTCATTTATATTTATTTGATTCCTCAGTGTTTGCTAAACATTCTGTTAGTGCTGGGCGGTATGACCAAAAATTTATATCACTGTATTTTTCAAAATTATACCGGTTTCATGGTACATGACGGTATTATTTTTTTCATGCATGACCGGGTGTTAACCATATTTTCTACTGATTGAGAGAGGAAATACTGCAGTATATTGATTTAGAATGCCCTATTTTACGGTCATGATGAGTGAATATTGTAAAAAAATACCACACTAAATAGTGACTAAACACGACCCCTTTTAATACATGTTAACCATGAGACACTCTCATTTATAATCGCGGCATCGTCTGCTAAAATCAACATGCATCTACACTAAAGCGCGGCTATGTGGTTGTTTTGGCTATATTACTTTTTGTCTCATGCAGCGCACTGCCTGCATCTGAGTAACAAACTAAAAAAACAAACAAAAAAAAAGTGCATGTTATATTAACAGACGAACTACGCTCCTATTTATAAATCCAAACAATCAGTAAGTGACAGGTGCTTGGAAACGCTGTTTTGTACTCATTTATTGATGATCGGTGCGGTTAAGCCACTGATGAGACTGCTTCTCTGCGATCATGCACAGAACAGACGCCCGATAGAGAGTGACACTCTCCGGGGAAAGTCCGACTTCGCGTTCAGCGGGACAGCAATGGTGAAATCTTCCAACTGAACCATGCTAATGGTTTATCCCCCAAAAAAAGTCGCTAGGTGTCAGTATGCATAGTCTATAGAAAAAAAAGTTGCTAAATCTAGTGGTAAAGTCATGTTTGTGTGTGTGAGACGTGGGAGCTGATTGCAGGGGGCGGTGGATATTTGTGGCGTTCAATGTGGATATTGTGGATGAGTTCTGTGTCATCATGTTCTATTAGTTCTGCTTCAGTTTCGGAACTTTCACGCTTTGTAACACATACAGCTGTTCCCTCACCTCTGTGCAACAGTGAAAAGGGACCCCTTTTCAAACAGTGTCACGTTCCGAACGTTGTTTAAGAGACATACACCAGTATTGCGGTATTTAAAAAATTAATATCATAACAAAAATAAACACCACTATTTGGTATGAACCGGTATAATCCCCAGGCTAAATGTTCTGTAATTTATTAGTCAGTATATAATACAGCATGGGGTGTGTGCCATGCCTCGTCTTATTAGTTTTTGTTAATAAACGTTTTGTAAGCTAGTTTGTCATTGTATCTTACTGATTTATTGTTGTTGTGCTTTTAATTAAGAATAACAATGAATCCATCTTTTGTTTTAGTCTTAAAAAAATGAAAGGTGTGTAGATGTATGTAAGCAAAACAGTGACAACAAGATCGCGATTTCGAAAGTGAAAGCTTCCGAAGCCCGCGGCTTAACACAGCAAAAAAGAAACTCCCATTCACAAAATTCAAATCACAATTAATACTACTGATGATAAAGAACGGGCTGAATGTTAACAACTTTCGTTTCCATACAACTATAAACTATGATAAAAGCTCATTAGCATGCATTGAATAATCCCATGTTGAAGCGCAAAAATAAAAAAATTGAAACAATTTTGCGACCAAATCATATGCTTGTGCGACCTGCTGAGAAGGTTAGTTGCAAAAGAGCGACCAGTGGGGAAGAATGAGTCTGGAGCCCTGTATAGGCTATACAGTGCATGAAAAGCAAACTGGTGCTCTTCTGTTTCTTTTGGTGTATGACTCCCCCTTGTGTTGTATAAAAAGCACAGTAATCGGATCAAATAATCACGATTAGACTGTTATTTAATTATCGCGACAGGCCTATTTTCAGCAGCTATTGCTCCAGTTGTCAGTGTCACATGATCCCTCAGAAATGATTCTTATATGCTGATTTGGTGCTCAAGAAACATTTATTATTATCAGTGCTGAAAACCGTTGTGCTGCTTAATATTTTTGTTGAAGCCGTGATACATTTTTTTTCCCAGGATTTTTTGAATGCAAAATTCAAAAGAACAGCATTTGAAATGGAAATCTTTTGTAACATTCTAATTATCTTTGCTGTAACTTTTTATCTATTTTAAGGATCCTTGTTCAATAAAATATTATGTTTCTTTTTTGAATTGCGTTTCATATTTTTAAGTGGTTCATTTCTAATGAGATGTCTGCTGATTGAAAGTGCTTTTAATTTATTCAGGGGTGATTGCATTGAAGCACTGATGCTACATCAGATGCTGTTACCGTGGTTGTTTTAATGAGGCCAGTCATTTGTGTGAGTTTGAGAGTGTGAAAGAAACCTCACTGCTCATTTCACTCTGCCAATGTACCCAAAGTATTATGTACATGGGAAGGCAGCATCA
This sequence comes from Sinocyclocheilus anophthalmus, assembly GCA_018155175.1. NCBI lineage: Eukaryota > Metazoa > Chordata > Actinopteri > Cypriniformes > Cyprinidae > Sinocyclocheilus > Sinocyclocheilus anophthalmus. The sequence goes on from JADLZN010000481.1 coordinate 52,188, forward strand.
CCCTCAAATGGAGGTCATAAATGCAGAACTTCCAGACTAGGCCTGTCACAAACTACTTTTTGTTGGCATATATTGCCCCAGGAATAAATGTGATAAACAATCTATTTCTTATTTTAAGACCATTTTATGCCACTGACTATATAATAATACTATAACAGAATAATAATACAAGTACACCATTTCAAAGAACAAAGACCTTAATTCTTAAAAGGTTAGTTCACACAAAAATGAAAAATCTGTCAATAATTACTCACCCTCATGTTGTTCCAAAACCATAAGACCTTTGTTCATCTTCGGAACACAAATAAAGATATGTTTGATTAAATCCGAGTGCTTTCTGACCCTCCCATAGACAGCAAGGGTCCTACCATGATCAAGGCACAGAAAATAGTAAGTACATCATTAAAATGGTCCATGTGACGTCAGTGGTTCAACTAATTTTATGAAGCTACGAGAATAACTTTGTGCGCAATCGTTGAATAAAGTTATTTTTTTGTTTTCTTTGCACACAAAAGTATTCTTGCAGCTTTGTCATTCGACTGAGTCATGTAATTTCACCTCGGCACAGAATACTTTTATGATGCAAGATTAATGTAAACACAGCCCACTGTGAACACTCTTGTAATTCACTTCAACCTTTTTGAATTTTATGAATGATTGTTTTAGGTGTAAGTGTGTGTAAGGATTTGGAAACAAGCAGAGTACGGCTGTTTCTAAAGCATGCAATGCCATCTGCTGTTGCGTGATGCATTGATTTATTTTCCCAGCCCTAATAAAGATAGCTTTAATGATAGCTATATTAGCGTCCTCACCAGTGGACAGTAGTATTGTATTTATAAGTGTGCTGCATTTATGTTGTCTGCCAATACAGTCAAAGACCATTTTTATTTGCACTTTTTGGAACCCGGCTTTAGATCTTTTGATTTTCTCCTATATTTTCTGGCTTTAAAACATTTGGTATAAATGCATTTATACAGTACTTCACAAACATGTACAGATTGACCTCCATAATTCATCATCTTTCTCCTGGTCTTCATCTTGATTGTAGGTGGTCAGCCCACTATTGGTAGACAGAGGTGCAGCAGACCACTGGCTGGCCAGGTGGTGGTTGGGTGTGTTGATCTCATTAGTAGACCTGAACTCAATCCTTGCAGTTTGCCTCGGCTCTAATGAGGATCTCCCACTGCTTGCCCTTCTTGACACACATACTGTTTTTGTTTGGTTTTGTCTGGACTCCAGTCAGAATGGTTTGCCCTTTCTTGGAGCTGTTTTTTCCAATATTTCCATGTACAGTATAACATTTCAGTGACTGTTTTATGTGATTATACTTTTTCTTTCTAGTTAGACCAGTTCATTCAAAGGTTTTGAGCTGATCTGGTTATACTAGTGTTGTCACGATACTAAAATTTTGACTTCGATAAGATACCTGACAAAAATATCGCAATACTACTGAACCGATACCACAACAAAAACATAGAACAACAGGAAAAGTAATTGAATAATAGATGATCCAGTTGGAGATCATAGTTATTTTATTTATTAAAAAAGCATTTCATCCCCCTTTAAAAAATAATGATCACATGAAACTGCCAGTGTCACTACACAGGACTATGGTGAGCAACTATCGAGCCTACAGGTATGTAGAGATCTTTGCTACATTGGTAAGTTAGATAAAAGGATAAAGCCGAATCTTATTTCATGATATAGGCCTAGTAATTTTATTTCAAAATAACAATTTATTTATATCGTGATAGTCATTTTTGTTATTTTATCTTTGTTATTAATAATAAGAACATATATGCAAGTAACAAACTAAAGGACAAATACAATAAAATAAAGACAAAAAACAAACAAACAGGGCCCTATGAAATCTGTTATTTTTTCCCAAATTCCATTAGAATTTTTCTAAACGCTATTTAAAATGGTTACATTAAAAAATATTAATCAAAAAGCATGTCTAATTAATTGAAATCATGAAACCTGCACAATTTTAACAGCAATTTATTAAAAATGTAACAAATTCAAATTTTAAGGCCCTATGAAATACGCTCATGAAGTGACTCTCGGAGCAGTTCTAGAGATTATGTTCATGTACTCATGTATTGAGGCGGCAGAGGCAGAAAACACAGCGAGCGTCACCTGCGTTCAGTATGTGTGTAGTAAACAAAACCGTGCGCCTGTGCCATTCACTAATACAGAGACATGCAGAACATGCATGATTCATATTTAAATAGTATTTTGCAGCTTAATAAAGAAGTTCACAGACACTAGTCCATCACGTTTTGATTTAAAGGCGCAATAGGAGATCTTGGAAAATGCTAACTTTAGCCTGATAGCACTGAAAGCGAATGTCCCACCCTCCCTGCAATCGCCGTCCAAAGCCACGCCCCCTGAATGCATATACGCTCACTCACAGTCCAGAGTACCAGAGACAACATTACTACAATAGGCTACATCAGCGGTTTCCAATTCCAGCCCATGTTCCGAAGTGAAGTAAACTTCAACGTATTTCCCCCGCTCAGTGAGGAGGGAGCAATGAACACTGTGTAGGGATCATCGATCAGAACACAGTTCATGCACGTAAGCAAGGAAGGAATATCGGGTTGTTGATGTTCGCCTTCCATATCCTCGCTCTGTCTGCACAGCGTGCGTGAACGCGCTGATGACGTGTCCTGTCTCCGCGAACCGGGTGCGCAGAGGTTTGCAGATAGAGAAGTTGACAGGCAGGTAGGAAAGCATATTAAAACGCTCGGACCAAGCAATCACCTATTGCACCTTTAAGTGTACTGACCTAGGCTACTCTTAATCTATTCATCCCAGTGTATTAATCAGGAAATACTGCTCTCATTAAAATGCATTTATAAAAAAAGTACCGGTACTAGTAAAATGTGGAATCGTACCGTTTTTAAAAGCAGGGTTACAGGATACTTTTTTTAGTACCGATATATTGTGCAACACTAGGTTATACCACTTCCTATAAGTGGTAGGAAGTTTGCTCCTGCTATGATAACTCAACTCAAAGACAGGCTGTTTGTACTGAGAGAATTCAATGTGATTTTACATTTGTCTGTGCATAATGAATTGAGTGCGTATGTGCTTGGAGAATGTGATAATTATCTCACCGCTTATTCGTTTAAATGTCACTGTATTGGGGCAGTGTTACATTTGAATATGAGTATGCACTTGGTGGGATGGCAAAAGGCTGTGAGAACGACGGTGGGGAGTTGAATAACGAAACGGCAGTAGTCTAGACACGCCCTGTGGCTGTGAGAGTCTTCCACCATTGTGTGAAGTTAATTAATTTCTGAAACATGACTCTTATGTTCTCAAGTACTTCACTGAGGGACTCTTGAACCTGCTGTTTCCGCTCAGTCATTTGTGGAAGAAGATTTTGTTTTCACAGAGAGGAAGCAATTTACCATACTTTCCTGAGAACTGATGTTTCGTGATTAAATTAACTTGTATGGCGGAGCTGATGAATTAGTGGTTTAGACTCAGGGCGGGTTTGAGAGCCCTACATGATTCATAATCGATGTGCCCTGGCTTTCCAGGTTGCTCCAGGGGTATTTTTACTCTGCCAACATCATATGTGACCTGCTTCATAATTCGAGTCGTTAGGATCTAGAAACACATTTTGAAAGTTTTTGCTTTCCAGTAATATAGTTATCTTTATATTCATTATGCATTAATAATATAAAGCATTCATTTACAGGATGTTATGCTGTATGAATTAAGTGCTATGCTCTACAATGATCTGTTACACCACACTACAGAGCGTCAAAAGAACATTTACTTTTTGAAATTCATAAATTAATTAAAGTTGTTTTAAAAGCAGAGACTTTTAATGTCTTTTGGTGGAAAGTAGGGTTGGGCTGATAGACGATGCCATAGTCCATCGCCGATGGCTGATAGAGATCATGATGTTGAGCCGACATCGTGATTCCACCCTCCCCCATACCCCCCGCAATCCGCTGCGTCCCAGTACCGTGTTCGGAAAGAAAATGACGTGTACTACGGAACCCCTAAAGTTAATACGAGATGAGAGGAAAATATGTATTTCAATACTTTCTCTCGTAGTTTTATCATTGGGTAATTATACTGTATATACATTGTGGGCATCAGGGAGCCGCTATTATGCCTGGCATTGAAACTGCTTTTGAATGCACGATCTCTTTTTAGTTTCACTTTCACTTTCGAGATTCTCGATACTCGCACACATACTCGGTTTATACTATGGAGCAGCAGTACTTACCACACGTTTTACAAGATTAGATGTTTGTCAGTGGTGCTCAGAATCTGCAAATCAGTCGCCATCGTCCTCAGTCCTCTCTCCTAACTGTGTTTATGTGGAAAGGGAAATTTTAAGTACTGTAATGTAACAGGCAAACGTTACAAACGTTATTGTTTTTAGGCGTGCCTTTCCTGAAATACGTTTCACACTTCGGTCACCCTCCCTGAACTTCCCCCCAAACACCCGCCCCCATCGGTCATGGGGCTATCGTTATGTTTCATTGGTAACCCGTCGATGCCAATTTTGTCGACATCGCCCAACCCTAGTGGAAAGGTTACGAACTACATGTTTGTGGCAGGATTTAGCATGAGCATAACGCATAATACATTCGACCTTAACCTTCATTCTTTGACATACCTAAAGACAGGTTTAGCCTTAGCTCTGAGGAGGGCAAAGGTGCTTTTCCCTGATAACTGTTCCTGAGCTCAGCTGAATTTAAGCTAATCCTGTTGGTTGAGTTGCCATATGCTGGTTCCCAGCAGAGATCAGGAGGTGAGGTACACTGTATGACCTGCAATTAGCTCCCTGCTTCCAATGTTAAACTTCTCTAAAATGACAACAGAATACCCTGAAAGTTAGGAGGGCATTTAATAAAGACCCTATCTGTGGACCCGGGACTCTACTGTTTTTTAAATGCGAGCAAGATCTCGCAAGTTGTGAAAGTGATTACATGCATTTTTTGTTTTAAGCCAGTTTAAATAACTTCGAGAGCTTTTAAAAATTTTAGTTGCCAAACAAACAGAGGGGGAGGGAGGACCACCTGTTATTTAGATAATTATAAAGCAAATATAATTACAGCCAAGTTACGCAAGCTCAGTATTAGTTGTCTCCACTAAATTAAGTATGACAGTGGCTTCTTTTTAATTGCATGTTTGGGGTATGTTTTAAATAATTAGTTTTTTCTTTCAGACAGATTGAGAAAACAAACACTGCCGGTGTGACTGACAAGTAGAGGGAAGGTTCTACAATTAGACTCAAAATCAAAAGCATGAAAAAAAGCTAATATTTATATCTCATCCAATTACTTTTTCACATTTTTATAGTGTTTGTATTTTAAATTCTTTATACCTACAGGTTCATTAAGATGTTTTATTTATTTATAATTTTTTCCGGAAAAGTGACAGTGCCGTAGGTACCTTAGGGGTGTAATTAATGTAATTTTTTTAACAAAAAAAAGTGATGTTGATGGTTTCCTGAGTGCATTCATTGTGAAGTTGAAGGCCCTTCTGATGCTTTAAAGGTGCCATAGAATGGAAAACTGTATTTACCTTGGCATAGATGAATAATAGTTCTATTCATGGAAATTACATACCGTGAGCCTCACACACCATTGTTTCCGCCTTCTTATGTAAATCTCATGCATGCAAAAGACCACTGAAAAATAGGTGAATCAGAACATAACACCGACTGTGATGTTACAGTCGAGATCACTAATAGTTACGCCCTCAACATTTGCATATACCCGCCCATGTTCTATGCCAGCCGCCAGCCGAACCTGCACAGCCGTATCATCAGAAGTTCTGCAGGTATTGTGAAGAAACAAGCGAGGATAATAGTGAAAATGGCAGATCATGGAAATAAATGTTATGTTCCAGGCTGTGCAGGGGAGGTGATGTGCAGGGATGGGTTGGTGTCTGTATTCAGAAAGTCACGGAAAACAAATAACGCGTTCTAATAAAATTACGCGAGCCACTAAAGGGACATGTTAGCTGCTTGCTAGCGGTAGCCTGTTACATTACAGTATAAGATTTTACTTGCCACATAAACAGAGTAAGAAGAGATGACTGAGGATGACAGGACGATTTACAGATCCTGAGCACCACTGACAAGCATCTGATCTTGTAAAATGTGTGGTAAGTACTGCCGCTGTAGTTTTCAACGGAGGTACTAACGTGCGATCGCAATAAGAAAAAGCCATCGGACGTCTAACGCATTTCATGGCCCCGCATATTAATAGTGGCTCCTATGCACCGCATTTTTATACAGTATAAAGCCACATACCTTAGATACTGTAGATAATCAGAGCAACAATTTAAAATATTGTAATAGTGATTCTTGGCACCTTAAATGGTTTTTGTTTGCATATATGTAGGTCTGCCGCGGATTCGTCGATTCTCTTCGAACTATTCGATTGTAAAAAAAAGGCCTCGGACTTCATTTGCTCGCGTCAACTAACCGGCAAATTACCGGAAGTGGCGCATTTCACGGACGATAATCCATAAAACACATTATAACTGTTTTGCCAAGGCCTTGTGATATATTAAAACCCCGCAGAAAATTTAATTAAGCATAACGGAATTCACAATTCTACAATTTATTAATAATTATATGTATGCAGTTTATAGGCTTGTCTGTTTTTACTTGCGTCCACGGGGGGCTCTGTTCCAGTAAATGCTATTCGCACAGGAACTTTTTTATCATTTACATGTGTGGGGTGTCTCAAACTCCATCTCTGCATGTTGTTGTGTGTTTGGGTTTATTATAACGTTCATCTTGGAACGCAACGTGCGCCATTTCATCAGGTTTGTAAGGTAAATAATTTATAAATCTACACAAACACAAGAGAATACATTTATTATCTCGCGGTTTCAAAATAAAAGCTCAAAACCTCACTCTGAGTTTACACGTTTTGATGTCCACATTCTTTTAATTACAGTGGCTATAGCATTTCTGTCTTAAAGAAATGGCCAAATATTAAAGATGGTTTAAGTGGACATTTGAATTAAATGATACTTGGTAAGTATTAGATCGCACAGTAGTGTGTAAAAACAATCATCAGGCCGTTGGCACCCCCTGCAGGCCTTTGTTGTAATGCATACTGTACATTAGCTCTATTCACTGATCTATAATAGAGATATTATTTTATTTTATAATTATTTATAGATCAGTGGCTCTGTGACATTATAATACATTATGTATTTTAACAGTTTTGTTTAATAAAACCATATGATTACTTGCTTTGGATACTTTATTTGAACTAATTATTATTGCCTCACTGATATTATATAAATACTTATAATAAATAAGAATAAATAATACATATTTACCTACAAAACGGTTTAATTATAATATTTTTTGTATTAACTAGAACCCTGGGACATTTGTCATTCTGACACTATATACTTACTTTGATTTCAGTGATTTGGACTAGAAGGACACTTGCTTCTTGCACTAAGAAAAGAAACAGGTCCGTTTCCCTTTACTTTGTGCTTTAACAAAGGATTTCATAGAATTTGATTCCTTTGGAGTTTCCCTACTGAAGTCCTCTGCAATTTTTTCATCATGCTGAGATGTCGGTTTAATCGTTGTTTTCACATTCTAAGATTACTTTTAAATGGGTCATATGATGCGATTTAATTTTTTTTTTCTCTTTGGAGTGTTACAAGCTCTTTGGTGCATAAGAAGATCTGTCAAGTTGCAAAGACTAAAGTCTCAAATCAAAGAGATATTCTTTATAAAAGTTAGGAGTCAGCCACACCTACCTAAAACGGCTCGGTCTAACACGTCCCCACATATCTACCTCACTATATGGAAATATTAGCATAATGCCACCCAAATGTTCAAGCAAAGAAAGAAGACGTAACTTTTATTCTCACTGTAGTATTGTTTCCGCCGCCGCCATGTTGTGGAGACACTATGTGTTTCGTTTGAAAGCGAAACTACTTTGTTTGGTCTAAAAGAGGACGATATCCGCTTTGTCTTGCCTGGAGCTGATCTGTGCTGGTCGTTGAGGGAGTACATCAACTTTCACCGTGGACTAAGCGGAGTTCACGCCGGGGTCGTCACATGTGGTTTCCACTCCTTCGTCGAATCCACCGGGCGCGCCATTCTCGACCCCGCCGCCTCGGCTCACTCTAGCCCGGCCTCAGCGCACGCTAAGCCGGGGCTTCCCCTCACGCTAGGCCACTGGGTTTTTCGTTGTGAAAGCGAAACTACATTGTTTGGTCCTTCCAAAAGAGGACACGACTACAAATCAGTTGCATTTACAACACTGTTCCAGAACGGTTCAAACCAAATATTCAGATATGTGCAGCACATTTTATGGAGGACTGTTTACTGATCCTGGGAGAGTAACGTTAGACTAAAATGCCGGCAGTTCTGACTCACAGTCTGTAAGTACGTTTTCATTTATAAAGGATTTGCCACTGATGATTCAAACGCGAGTTTTGGGCAGTGTAGAGTAGTGTTTGTTGTTTGTCATTTCTCTGATCACAAGAGTTTTATGTTTACACGGCGCGATGCAATGCAACGCAACGCGTAAAAAGACAGTATAAGTCATTATAATCAGTAATTATGTCCCCACTGGATGCTACAAATGCCTCGTTTGTAATGGGTTTTAATGTTTTTGTTTCGTCGCTCCGACCGGGACACGGCATCAACAGTATGGTGAGGGGCGTAACATTTCCGTCTCACGCTTGAGGTATTCGGCCAATCACAACGCACTGGATAGCTGGCCAATCACAGCACACCTCGCTTTTTCAGACCGATGAGCTTTGTAATAACTTTTAATAATAACGTTTAATACTTGATTCTAGTGGACTCTAAACATTGCATTTATTTAATGTGAAAACCCAACTGTTGAAACATTTTTACTGTTTTAGTTTTAGTTTTACGTTTCGTCAATGGCTTGTTTACATTTTTATGGTACACTACTGAATGGCAAATTTGCAGGTTTAATAAAATGTTCTTTAAAATTGTTGATTTTTTGGCGGGAAATTAATCGTTTAGATTAATCGAAATAAAAATGGTCGTTAGTGGCAGCCCTACATAGATGAGGTTATTTTATAAACATAGAAAAGCAAAAACAAAATAAACTTAATGCCATTTGATCCAAATTGACATGGTTTCTTCATTATTTGTTGGCATAAAGGTTCTCAAAAGTCTTTCAGAAGGTCACTTGTCTTGTTCCTGGTATTTCTTGCTTCTTCGGTAATTGAGAGATTTCATTGTGATTGAGAGGTTTTGTGTTTTTGGAGGTCTGTGTTTCTTTAATGAAGGTCATTTCCCATGCACAGACTTTCTGATTGATCACCAGCACAGCATGTTTACACTGAAGCAGGCGAATTTGTTTTGACTCCATTAATGAAGTAAGACTGATGGCTGTAATGCTTGGCTGAGCCACCAATAACTCCACTATGTGTTTGTGTTTGACTGTTGTGTGTGCTGCTAGCTGAATTAATAACGCATGTAAATGTTTAGAGGGAGGTTGTAAAAATGTAGATTTGGATTTTGACCGATTATAATGCTTGCCATCTGGGATTGAGTCGAACCGTTTGCGTGAGCCGTTCTGGGTTACTGCTAAATAACCCAATTCTCCCTCCTCTAATGAATGACTGGCAAGAACCTAAAGTAAGAATACAGGCAAAAATGTGCTGTTGTTTGTTTGCTTTGTTTCTCCTTATGAGATTTGACAAACCATTGAATTTCCAAAATGAAATGGCACAACAGCATTAGCAAACATGCTTTTCCTGAGGTCTAATTTTGTCCTTAATCCAACATGCAGACATTCCAGTTGCATTTAGCATGTTCATATGTCACCGAATAACATTTTATCATTTACAATCGCCTATGAAACTTTTGTCTTTTACACAGATGACAGCATGCAATGGTGTGCTTGTAACCAGGGAATTTTAAGTCTCATTCTTTTGTCAGTCTTACTCTGAATTGGTCTTTAATGTGCACACTGAGAACTGTGCTCAGGTCCCTTAGTAATTGTCAAGGGGTAGGGGTGTAGAATTAAATCAGAAGGCTTTCCCCTCTCGTCTCGATAATTGCATTTCCAATTATTTCTTGATACATATATATGCAGGAATTTCTTCCTTACTTGGACTAATCAACAAATTTGATCTGAGAAAGAGATTTTACAGTTGAGACTGTACTCTCCCTCTCTCTCTCTCTCTCTCTCTCTCTCTCTCTCTCTCTCACTCGTGCTGTCCTCTGTCTCTGTCTCTGTCTCTGTCTCTCTCACTCACAATCACACTCACACGCACTCACGAAGTCTACACCACATGCACACACACACACACACACACCTGTCTGTTTTGTTATGGTATAAAAATGTAAATCCTGGAAACTCATTAGCAGGCTAAATTGACAGGTTGATGCATTTTGTGCATTGTCTTGTGGATTTCATGTTAATGAAAGACTGGCATATTGATTGATGCTGGTGGTTTTTGTGTAGTGAGAGTCTGGATCCTAAGCTTTCTTTGTCAATATATTCACCATTTACACATCCGCTTCAGTAAATTAGCTAAAACGTTTGCTGTATATGTTTATATGCTTATGTTTAAGAGACTCCATAAATTGCACATTTTTGGCAAGATGCCTTTAAACTTTGGAAGTCTTACAAGTGGTGCTAGCCATTTAATCTCATTTTATTTTCCAACAATATTTTAGCATATACAGGTGCATCTCAATAAATTCGAATGTCATTGAAAAGTTCATTTCAGTAATTCAACTAAAATTGTGAAACTCGTGTATTAAATAAATTCTATGCACACAGACTGAAGCAGTTTAAGTCTTTGTTTTTTTTTAATTGTGGTGATTTTGGCTCACATTTACAAAAACCCACCAATTCACTATCTCACAAATTAGAATATGGTGACATGCCAATAAAAAAACATTTTAGGTGAATGTTTGGCCTTCTGGAAAGTATGTTCAGTTACTGTACATGTACTCAATACTTGGTAGTGGCTCCTTTTGCTTTAATTACTGCCTTAGTTCGGCGTGGCATGGAGGTGATCATTTGTGGCACTGCTGAGGTGGTATGTAAGCCCAGGTTTCTTTGACAGTGGCCTTCAGGTCATCTGCACTTTTTGGTCTCTTGTTTCTCATTTCCTCTTGACAATACCCCATAGATTCTCTATGGGTTCAGGTCTGGTGAGTTTGCTGGCCAGTCAAGCACACCAACACCATGGTCATTTAACCAGCTTTTTGTGCTTTTGGCAGTGTGGGCAGGTGTCAAGTCCTGCTAGAAAATGAAATCAGCATCTTCTGGTCAGCAGAAGGAAGCATGAAGTTTTCCAAAATTTCTTGGTAAACGGGTGCTGTGACTTTGGTTTTCAAAAAACACAAATGGACCAACACCAGCAGATGACATTGCACCCCAAATCATCACAGACTGTGGAAACTTAACACTGTGACTTCAAGCAACTTGGGCTATGAGCTTCTCCACCCTTCCTCCAGACTCTAGGAACTTGGTTTCCAAATGAAATACAAAACTTGCTCTCATCTGAAAAGGACTTTGGACCACTGGGCAACCTCCAGTTCTTCTTCTCCTTACCTGGGTAAGATGCCTCTGACGTTGTCTGTGGTTCAAGAGTGATTTAATAAGAGGAATACGACAACTGTAGCCAAATTCCGTGACACGTCTGTGTGTTGTTGGCTCTTGATGTCCCGCCCCCCCCCCCCCCCGCCCCCCCACCACCCCCCCCCCCCCCCAACCCCCGGGGGTTGACCCCACTTCAGTCCTTCCTTGGAAGTTCCCAAAATCAATTCTTGAATCAATTTTGCTTGACAATCCTCATAAGGCTGCGGTTCTCTCGGTTGGTTAACAAAGAATGAAACTACTTCAGTCTGTGTGCATTGAATTTATTTAATAGACGAGTTTCACAATTTTAGTTGAATTACTGAAATAAATGAACTTTTCCACGACATTCTAATTTGTTGAGATGCACCTGTACATAACAACAGCATTAAATATGAAAAGAAATTACAACATTCTCCAGGGTATGTCTACCTGTCCAAGCTCTAAAGTTTCTTTAGTTTAGTCTGGTAAGATGGCAAAAAAAAGGAGACCAGATACATCTGAAAGTATCCACACTCCCCTTAAGTGATGCACTAATTCTTTCAAATGGGAGTATACTGTAAATCTCTTGAAACCACTGGTGAATTGATGGTGGTTTGTCTTTAATCCAATTAAGTAAGATACATTTTTGGGCAATAAAAAGCAACTTATGAGCAAGAGTCAAGTCCCCCGGTGCAAGTGTCAAGTTATTGTGTACCAAACCTAGGATAAAGAGCCAAAGGTCTAAGCTTACAAATTTGAAATTGATCTGGAGACTGTTCACTTGTTTAACGTGTGATTTTTTTAATTTTTTTTTTAAATTTTTTTGTTGCACACATGCACACTTGCTTCTCTTTCTTATTGTTTTTTTTAGGGGAGATCAATGAATAATCTATTACAGGATTACTCATGTTTGCACTAGATTTCAGGTATTAGGCATGTGTACTCGGAGTCAAAGTGCTTTTAAATGAGTAGTGCTGTGTTGTTGGATTTGAGAATTTTTGTACAATGCTGTCTTAAACTGTCAAATAGAACTGCTGTATTTCACAGTAATATGTGCATGTAGTTTAAAGAATTGCATCATCTCTGACTTGAAATCAAAAGCTTTGTTTCAGACATGTCACCTGTCAGTGTTACGTGGACTGCAATGTCATTTTCAGTGCCACTGTGAAATGATACTGCTCAACAACGAATACTCTCTCAATCTGCCTCTCAGATCTCCTCATCCCTCTACTCTCTCATCTCATCTCTCTCTCTCTCTCTCTCTCACACTGTTTATAGCACTTAAACATCAGAACACTTACTGATGATGTGGTAAGAGTCCTTTATTCAGGTTTTTCTTGTTCACTATTTTTCATTCTCCATTGTCCCTAACAACACTCTTGTTCAGTCTGAGAATTGCTTCCTTTTTGTCTGAGGATACACGGGCCAACTTTTTGAGCAACTTTTTTGTAGCAAATAGTTGCTATTGGACACATTTCACCTTGAGAATGTTGTATACAGGGCTCCAGACTGCGACTACAAAAAACATATTATTTCCTCAGTGTTATTGCTACACATTCAAATGAACTGCAATTTATTAGTCGTATCTAATACAGCAAGTGGTGTATGCCATGCCTGCATCTAAATCTTCGTTAAATGTTTTTAAAAAAAATAGTAAAATTTGTAAAACAGCTAGTTAATAGTCAAGTGAACTATATCTTACGTCGTTATTAAATAGTAAAAAATGTTGTGCTTATATAATATTCAGAAATCACAGATCCTCTTAAATTGAAAAAATATAGTCTTAAAGTGAAATATGTATAGATGTATGTTAGCAAATCAGTCAATTATCTTTTCTTGTAAAACGTGTCAACAAGATTGCAAATTCGAAAGTGGAAGCATCCGAAGAACGGCTTATACCATAGCAAAAGAGGAATTCCCGTTCACAAAATTCAAATCACAAATAATACTAATGAAAAAAAAACTGGCTGAATGGGGTAAGCACTTTCGGTTCCTATAACTATAAACTATATAAAGTTCATCAGCCTGTATTGATTAATCCCATATGTTGTAGGCAAAAAAAAAAAGAGGAACAAATCATTAGGTGCTGCGGAAAAAGCCACACACACTGAAGAAAGTTGTCGCAAAAGAGCGACCATGGAAGAATAGTCTGGCAGCCCTTAATAAAAGCTTCTGTCTGGATACTTTAGATTGGTCATGGGCCCTGTGTCTCACTTGGTTGCCCGTTGATGGCAACATTGCTCAAAAAGTTGCCCCGTGTATCATCAGCCTTTCTCTGATATTTGAAATTATTAACCCCATAACACAGACTGTTAGAAGACCCATGTCTAACACAGTGTTTTGAGTCTCATAATCGCAGCATTATATTTACAGTCAGCATGATACAAGGCTGATTAGGTGCAACATCAGTTTGCTAAGGTTTTTTGATCAAACTGAATTTACTTACTCCTACATAAATGTACATTTTATTTTATTATTAATTTTTTTTAAGCTTTCCTTGAGACGATTGTATTCTTTATGTGAACACTTGAGAACTGCCCTTTATTAAAGCATGTCATGCATTACATCTACAGCCAAAAGGGGCTATAACTGTAGAAGCTTATAACCAATGAGGGAAGCTGTTTCACTCATGGATAAGAAAAAATATAGTTTCTACATAACAAAATAAATATGTCAGACAAAATTTATTTTTTATTAATGTAATTCTTGACTTCCAATGTATTTGCACAATTGTTATTATTTATTTACGACAGGGAATGACCAGCTACAGTATACCCCTGTTTAGTAGTAAATTCATGATGATTTTTTACTAGGGATGCACCGATCCGATATTCATATCGGGTATCGACTCCGATAGTGCCATTTTTCTCGGATCGGGTATCGGCTCAGGAGGGCCGATCCAATCGAGACTTTTTTTCTTCCCCGATGTGCAAAATTTGTGTTACTTCTGAAGCCATATGATAGTTTAATGTGAGCTACATATGAATATTTAATTCCTTACATTAAAGTTCACACAAACTTTTTTCTCTGCTGTGGCTGTCAGTCATTTGTTCAGCCTTTAAAGTTTAAACCCTGGTCACGTTCGGTTACGACATTCAGTTCGGTAAAGCTCTCTCCAAGATCATTGTGTGTTTCCATTATGCTTGATTTGTAAATACATTTCTATGATTTTGCAAAAAGGACTTTATCTTCTTGCCGGAGTTTAATGTTGTTTTGTTACTTGCTATCGGGTGTCTGTGAGAACAAAGCACGGGCGTAGAAAAGACTATAAATTTTTTTTAACGCTCACAGTAACTGAAATTTAAAACTGTTTAAAGAAAGGCTCAATAACTGTTGCACAGATATAAAACACTACGCATCAATTTCTCTTCCCTTTATGCTTTGCACTTTTTAACACAAAGCGCTTACAATGTGCGCATCCGGTGTGCAGAATGATGCGCTTGAAGCAACACGGCGTCAGGCTGTGACGCTATGTTGCTTCAAGCGCATCATTCTGCACACCGGATGTGCACATTGTAAGCACTTCGTGCTCATAGACTGTATAAAAACAGTTCGTGCTGCACTGTATTTGTTTTGTCCTATCGTATCTATCATATGTTGTTGCCTTATTAAAAATATGCTATACATTTAAAAGAAATTTATTTTAAAGGGGGTCCATGATGGCTGCTAAAAATCATTTTATTTTGTGTATTTTGTGTAATGAAATGTGTTTGTGGTTTAAAGTTCAAAAAACACATTCTTTTTCCACACTGTACATTATTGTTTCTCCTCTCTGCCCCGCCTTTTTGAAACGTGTAAATTTTTACAAAGCTAATCGGTCTGAAAAAGCGAGGTGGGCTGTGATTGGCCAGCTATCCAGTGCGTTGGGATTGGCCGAATACCTCAAGCGTGAGACAGAAATGTTACGCCCCTCACATACTGTTGATGCCCTGTCAGGCCGGGGTGATGATTCAAAAACATGAAAACCCTTTATAAATGAGGCATTCGTTGCATCCTGTGGGGATATAATTACTGATTATAATGACTTGTATTGTCTTTTTACGTGTTGCGTTGCATCGTAAACATAAAACTCTGTCTGCATTTGTGATCAGAGAAATGACAAACAACAAGTGCTACTCTACTGCCCAAAACTCGCGTTTGAATCATCAGAGGCGGGCTGGACTCTGCTTTGTCCACGGTGAAAGTTGATGTATTCCCTCAGCGACCAGCACAGATCAGCTCTAGGCATGACGAAGCGGATATCGTCCTCTTTTGGAATACCAAACAAGTAGTTTCACTTTCACAACGAAGCACACCGCGCCTTCACGACATGGCGGCGGCGGCAGCGATATTACAGCGAGAATAAAAGTTACACCTTCTTTCTTTGCGTGAACATTTGGGCGGCGTTATGCAAATCTTCCCACATCGTGACGTAAGTATGTGGGGGCGTGTTAGAATGAGCTGTTTTAAGTAGGCGTGGTTAACTCTGAACTTTTATAAGGAATATCTCTTTTGTTTTGAGACTTTAGGTTTTGCACTTTAACAGACTTCTTTATGCACCAATACTTGTAGCACCTCCAAAGGATCAGGAAAACTTTAATCGTATCATATGACCCCTTAATTTATAGTATCATACTTGGTATATAAATACATTCATGATGTTTTTAATGAATGAATTTTATAATACAAATAGCAATGTGTAACATTTTACCATATTTATTTTATTTATTTTTACCAACACTTTTATTTGTTCCCCACAAAATATTGTTTTTTCACTAAATGGATATCTAAAATGATTGTGTGCTGATTTTTCTAGAATAACTTTTGCTGCTGAATTATCCACTAACCTAGTTTATGATACATTTTTGTCATAGATTATAAATATACATAGGCCTATATTTTTTCATATTTATTGTTTATTTTATTTTTTCTTTTATAATGAAGTATTCTGTATCTAGTAGATTGTGAAAGAAAGATTATCAGTTCCACACACAGAGATATATAAATTCTACATCTACTATTATTTAAATGAGGGAAAAAAATTTCACTGGGATCGGTATCGGCCAATACCGAACCCTAGGTATCGGAATCGGTATCGGAGGCGAAAAAGGCGGATCGGAGCATCCCTAATTTTGACAGACCAAACAATAACAAAAAGAAAACTGAGACTAGAGCTTAATTTAGATTAGGGGTGGGCGATATGGCAAAAATATTTGTATATTTGCGATATGGCTGAAAGATTTGTTTTTTTAGAAATATCACGATTCATGATTTTATCGCGATTATTTGCCATGTTTGTTTTACTATTTTGCAAGTTGTCTGTAAAGCCAAACTAATTTCCCTATTTTAAAAAAATAGCCTTACAAAAAATAGACAAAAAAAAAAAAAAAAAAGGAGTGGCAGATATTTAGGCCAAAGTGGGTAAAGATAAAAATCTTTGTTATTGAAAAATAAGAACAAAGATACACATAATATACAAATAAAACAAACAGTGCTTTATTTATTTTTTTAAGTACAGGTGAATTTTAGAATAGCCATTCAGAAATTGAATTAACAAATATGAAAATAACACCTAATTATCATAAATTATACATTGATTCTTATTAAAGCAACTGTATTAAAGTTCTTGTGTTTTGTTGTTTTATTAATATTAAAGGATAGGTGTCCATCGCAAAGATTATTATTTGCTCACGTCGCAAGTTTGTTTTAAACCTGAATGATTGGTTTCTTCGTTGAACCTAATGTAATTTTGAAGTGGGTAAACCAAACAGGTACCCCACTTTAACACCTGAGCAGATTATGCTACCAACCCTGTTATTTTTACTACGTTAAGGGTATTTTTTAGGTAGGGGCGGTTGGCGAGAAAAACGGTATTGGTATTTATCGACGGTACATCTTCATCGATAATGATAGAAAAAATGTTCGATATAGCGCACGAGATACTGTAGGCACATGCTGTGAGGGATGCAGATAGCACGCACAAACACTGAAATGAATGCTGTGCCTATGATGAGGAGATTGTGAATAAAATAAAATGAATATTAGTCGAATTTAAAATAAACCTTTGCATTTGAATGCAAAAATAGTACAATCAAATGTTAGGTGTGCATCAGGGAGGAAAGTAATCAGGGAGCGTCATCAGTGGCGCATGAGATGCGGTGATGATGTAAGTGACGCTGTTGCATTTGAATGTTTTCAGGGTTTAAAGTTCTCCTGCACCGTGCCAGAACTCCGGCATGCAGCGTTTGGCTGCAGAAAAAAAGTCCTACATTTAAAAAAAAAAAAATCTTGTTGATGATATCACTCGAGTCCATGAGTTCGCCTACCAATGGTATTAGGAGGGACAAGCTTTCACGTGCGGGGAGCCGAAACTAGACATTTCTAGCTAGCTTGGTAATCGAGTTTGATACTTTTTAGGCACCGCCGAATTGCCTCGTACCATCGAGTATCGAAAAACAGCTTGTTTTCTATACCTAAGGGGTTAATCTCATCAGCGTCAGTGAGGCAATAAGCCTGCAGCACTAGCCGGTGTGTTCGACTAGAAGAGGTGCGGCGCAGATCGATCATGCGCGAGAGCGATTCGAAAGCGCACGGAGCAGTCTGTTCTCTTTAGCTCTCGTGGTACTGTAATACCACCAGTATAGAGTAGCGCGGGAGCTGCGTGGAGTTCCGATCATATGCAGATGTCCGTTTATACTACATGACCGAAAGCGCGTGTTATTTGACCATTCATGCAAACTGTAGCATCAAGCTACATAAGACAATAAATAAGATTTAAATTCCGCTTTTACTCAAAACTCACTTCAAACCACCATCGAATGTTTGTAATAACTTCCGATTGCCGTCTAACAAGGCCGGATTTACGCATTGCTCAAGACATTGAGCAAATACATATAACAAAAAATGACAAACTATTTCCATGTCTTCCACCTTTTTTATGTAGGCTACGGAAATCATGCTTTCTTTCTCCCAGTATCTCTCACAGATGCACACACAGTGCAGACACGCGGAGACTTCTTGTCAGCGCTGCACCGCAAATGTATCAGTAAAATAGTTTCGCAGCTGAAAAGCTACATGACATTTCTCAGTAGCGAGGTTCATGAAGGAGTTTAACTTAAAGATTTGCTATTAGTAGACGCTGCTGCTGAACACATGCTGAGAGATGCACAGACGCAGGTATTCACACGCTCTTAATCTCTCTCTCTCCCTCTCTCTAATAACCGCATTAGACTGCATTAATAACTGCGTAAGCCTGCATATCAATGGCTCAAGCCTCTGTTATCAGCTCTAAAATGACGTTTTGGAATTTGCAACGGAAGGTTTGGGATGAGGTGCGTAAAAAATTAGCTAGTTCAACACACAAGATTTCAGGATGGAAACATGTCAAATGTCTTGAAACAAATGATCTGAACAATGTCTTGATGTGTGGTTGGGACTCCAGGCCGTTAAAATTATTAGAGAAATAATGCACTCCCGGAGGTGGTTATGTGGCCATGACTATATGGTATGGTCTTTCTCAGTTCTCAAACAAATTAAGAACTATTTGATTTTTATTGACTGAACGCAAGTGCTTATTCCGATAGAAAAAACCATATCGGTTTCCACTGATTAAGAAATACTTTTGTTTGCTTGGTTGGGTGGTAGCTAATGTTAGGCCTATTATATTAATAAGGAAGGGGGGACCAAAAATTAGTTTTGGCTATGTCACGAAAAGAGGTAAATCCGGCCCTGCCGTCTAATGTGTTTTGGCCATGTAATGCTGCTGAAATATGTTATAACCTCTGAGTCAGAGCAGCGATCATAGAAGAGAGAACACAAGCAGACAGCGCTGGAAGCTGCTAATGCTCATCAGTAAATCAGTGGAAAATGAATAGAAATGATATTTCTGTCTGAGCTATGTGTTTTAAAACGAACACTAACTAGTGTATATGTAGGCTAACAGATGTGTAAACTGAAGACTGTTTGAGCTTTATTAAAACTATTTTGCTCTGATTTATTGTGTTGATTAAATTTTTTTCCTTTGTGCAGTGGCTCATGAGATGAGTCTTTGAGTTTGTATAAATATTTGTATATACATTTTTTTTTTTTAGATAATTTAATCTTTTTAAAATTGATTTCAAACCTTATCGAAGTCAAGGTATCGTTATCGATATCGAAAATTTAGAATGATACCCAGCCCTATTTCTAGCCAATCAAGAATATTTTGCTCTTATAAACACGAGACGCGCATAATAGGCCTGTCACGATAACAACTTTTTGTTGTGCGATATATTGCCCCAGAAATAAATGCGATAAGCGATATTATTGTCATTTTAAGACCATTTCATGCCACTGAACATATCATAATGTAACAGCATAATAATGCAAGAAGGCCTTCACACTTCTAAATGACAACAAACTTTTAATTTTAAGAATATTTAGATCATGGAAATTAATTATCAAAATATTAGATACCTTAAAAATTTTTAATAAATAGTAAATAAACATTTTCTATCAAAAAGTACAAAGTAACAAGTAGAAAAAAAGGAAAATGCACAAAGAACTTGTATGGAGATTTTTCCATCTACAGATTTTTCTCTGTAAATTAAGGGTGCACTTTATTGCTGAAAAACACAATCACTATAGCATTCAGATGTCTGTATGCACAAAGGCGCAAGTCCCTAAACAAGATCATATCTGCAGATTAAACTTTTTTTTTTGTAGAAGCATTTTTTTAATTTGAACTAACACCTCATGACTACACCACGTTATGTACAAGAAGCTGCAAAATGCACAAGTGGAATGTACAAAACATGGTGACATTAATGTTTTAGTAAATATAATGGGCCATATATTGCGTCACCAAAAATTATTGAGGTCATGTACATATATTGTGTGATAAGTCGATATATTGATCATTGCGACAGGCCTACCTAAGGTCTCCGAATTGGGGATTACTATTGGTGTAGCGCCTAATGTTAGAGAGTGACTCGTAACCCAAAGGTTGTGGGTTTGAGTCTTGGTACCGGCAGGTATTGTGGGTGGGGGGAGTGAATGTACAGTGCCCTCTCCCACCTTCATTACCATGACTGAGGTGCCCTTGAGCAAGGCACCGAACCCCCAATTGCTCCCCGGGCGCCGCAGCATAAATGGCTGCCCACTGTTCCGGGTATGTGTTCATGGTGTGTGTGTGTGTGTGTGTGTGTTCACTGCTGTGTGTGTTTGCACTTTGGATGGGTTAAATGCAGACCACTAATTCCAAGTATGGGTCACCATAATTGGCCACATGTCACGTGGTCACTTAATTGCGGAGCCGCAGCCCTGATGAATGGAGAAGCGCGACAAAAAGCTGTGAGGCACAATGGTCAAAGATGTCTATCTAGTGCATATTTACATAGAATAACTAATTAAAAAGCAGCGGAGCTTTGTAAACAGCTCAGAGTAATCATGTCATCTCCATAAAACGATATGATTGCCAGAACAAATTTACCGGGATTTTTGAAAAGGTCCTGTTCACACATACCAGTACTGTGTGTGTGAAAGGGGATAAACTCTACCTCTGCATATGCCGTGAATTTGAATTGCTTAACGTTCATCTGGAAAAACGTGTGCATTATCTCACTAGATTTGTAGTTTAAATCATTTATAAACCTTTGCCAACACAGGAGAATACATCAACCTATGTCTAAATATGCCATATATTGTACATCGCGATTTCAAAATAAAAGTTTCTGCATGTGGCCAAATATTAAAATTAAATGGATTTAAACATCGTTTAATCACACTGTAAAGTTAAACGTCACCAGGCCGTTGGCGCCCTCTGCAGGTATTTGTTTTAATAATGTACTGTTGGTTGTTCATATTATGTATAGGCATATTACATTATGTATTTTAACAGTGTTGTTCAATACAATCATGTAATTTCTTGGTTTTGATATTATATTTGAGCCAGTTATTATTGCCTCATCGTTAGTTTATATATAAATAGTCATACTAAAGCCTGGTTTTCATTTAGGTCTGTTTGTTACTAAAAAATATCAGATTACTCGGTTGTAAAAATAATCAGTAGATTACTTGATTTCGAAAATAATCATTAGTTACAGATTATTAGTTAATTTTGAATATAGAAATATTAAATGATTTAAATAACTGAAAAAATACTTTAAAAATTAAACTAAAACTGCCAGCAGGTGGCGGCAAGTCACTGATTTTATCACTGAATCATTCATTCAATTGATTCATTCGAATGGCTGATTCATTCAGGAATGAAGCAAGTGACTATCTTTATGAATGGGTAATCATGAATCACAAATCACAAGATTCGTTTAAAAACACCGTTCATTCATAAACGAAACACTGCTGTGTTTGAATGGAGATGCGCAGCGGCTCCGCGGTGTCTTTGTTTTAAACTATTTTCGACGACGAAATAGAGCGAGATCAGGCAATAATGTTATAGTCAGACAATGTAAGTCACTTAATAACTTCTTATTTATTGAACTGTTGTATTAAATCAGTATCACATTTACAAACTCCCATAAAAATCATTAAAACGTCCACTCTCTTATTTCCTCGCGATCTCACATTTCTATCAACCCGAAGCTCTCTAACCTGCGCAATGATCTCTTATTACACGATGGATTGGGTATCGATTGGGTTTTTTTTCGATACCGTTGCCAAATCGATACTTTTAAAACGGTACCGGTGCCTAAATGGTGCCTGAACCGATACTTTAAAAAATAGAGCCACAAAAAAAAAAAAAACTATGGATAACATTAAAGAACGTTACAAATATTTTAAATAAATATACGTAGCATTCACATGCTCCTCAGATGCTCTCATTTCCCGAGTTGTGCTTCTAAGGCTAATAAATGTATTTCACGATCTGGGTCATTATTTAATACAAAAACGATATTTAATACAAAACCACACATAATTTTTCTACTGTATCTCTGTCAATCACTCTGATATTTAGTTAAAATGAGTGAATTGACTGAGTGCTGTCTGTCACTGTCTTTAATCAGTTATGTGAATGACTGTATGGTATGCCACATGCACTGTAATGTGTTTTATATTAAATATTACATTTTCAAATGAAAATAGCAACATGATCATTTTATTAAGTAGCCTATGCGTTCATATGTGTTAAGGGCTAGATTTTCGCTGAAGGAAACAGCTGTGGTGTGATGAGGGTTGAACGCAGCGCAAACTTTACAGTAGATGGGAAACCGATTGCTCCCTCGTGACCTTTTGTAAACTGTATATATGAAGAACTGCACAGATACAGATATTATAACAATCTATCGATAAACACACACCTTGTGACCTCTGTTTCTGTTTGAGCCGCCGCGGTCTGCGGATTGAAGAACGCGCTGAAAGACGGGGAGGAGATGACGTCTGCCGCCGTTTTCATATAAAAAATTGCAATTTTTTTGACAGATATTGCGATTTGATTTGCGATTTTAAATTTGCAAAGTAAGCTTCAGCTCAATATTGTCAATAATGTGCAGCACAGTATGAGTATCATTACCCTGCTGATAAAAACAATAGAAACCATCACAGAAATTCTTATAGTTTCCATTAAACCATTACAAAATTCCTTTTTGTTTTGGGCATTATTCCAATAGGAATTACTGTTGTTCTATTGGTTGCCATCTGCCAGATTACATCCCACCAATAGAATCCATCAAATAGACACCATTATAGTTTACATTAAAACCAATACAATTCCCATTTAGGGATGCAACGATTATAGATTTTGTGGTACTATTATTGTCCTGAGGCGGGGGGGGGAATAATCACGGTTTTACGATTATGACGATTATTTTGCATTTATTCATTTCCCAACATTACTATGTATAAAATCACATGAACACTCTTTAAATATTAAAGTGTTATTTATTGCTGGCTTTTGAAACCGAAATAACACAGTAACCAACAATACAGCAAAAAATTATAATAAAAAAGACAAACAAAAGTCCATCTCTCCCATTGGAATTAAAAAAAGGTGACCTCTGCTCTGTAAACATCCATGACAGTATTTCTCTTTTGAAAATAACTAATGGAAATAGATCGCAAAAGTATTTAATGTTTACATTTCTTTTGGACCTGGGGTAGAGACTTTGGAAACATGGTGAAAAAAAAATATTGTTGTTTTTTTCTTATGAATAATACTACAACAGGGATAGTAAATAAATTTAATGAAGTAGCCTATTATTAATATTAACTTTTATTTGTCCCACAGGGGAAACTGTTCCTGTTAATGATGGAAATAAACTGAAATATTGTTGTAATCAACTGTCATCCATACGTAGCCTATTCTTTTTAATAGTCTTTATAATAATTCATATGATTTTATTGTGGCCTGAGAAAATCATGTCTATTATTTTGGTTTGTGAGATCGGAGATCGCGCTGCGCACGTGTACAAACATTCAGGAGGACACAAACTTCTTGAGAATGCTGCCCCGTGACTTTTATTAATAAAATAGATTAAATAGCCTACTGGCGAGACACACAGACGCAGTTGCTAAGTCACACAGGAACTGTCACCTCTCTCTCTCTCTTCTCTCTCTCCTCTCTCTCTCTCTTTCTCTCTCTCATCTCTCTCTCTCATCTCCAATACTCGCCTCTCTCTCTCGAATAATTAAAGTAGCTAAATGTTATAATTAATTAATTCAAATAAATGTGATCGTACCGCACTATTTAATCTCTTTCTGATCTGAAGCAGGCAGAATGCGGTACTAACGAGCTGTAGCTTCGTGTCAGGTGGTTCTTGCCTTCACGTCGTGCATTAAAATTGTTCAATGTACAGCTAGCCGTGCATTATCCCTTATGTATTCGCTCTTTAGCAGCAGTTTTTTACAGCAATATTTAAATGACACCCTGGTCATTCTTGGTGTAATATGAAAAAATGGTCCCACACTATCGACAGGCACTTCTCTGGTGTAAATAAAGCTTCGCTGTTTGGTCCCTCTGTCACAGTTCATCTAATGCATGTAGTAGCCTCCTTGCCTCTGATAAGCACGTCATTTTAAGTTGGTGCACTGCTAGTGTAACTTTTTTTGTTTTGCGCAAGCTGCAACAGTTCCGTTCTGTGTAACAGAAACACTCGGTTTAGCGGAACCTTTACGATTAATTAACCGTGACGTTTTAAAGCGCGGTTAATCGCGAAACCGGTTAATCGCTGCATCCTTATTCCCATTATAACCCTGAAATCCATTAAATTTTTTTGTGTTTTGGGAGGGGTTCTATTGTTTGTTTTTTTCAGCAGGCAAGATTATAATGGTATACTACTTTTACAGAATTAACTTAATTACTGAATTTTCACAGAAAATATTTGTTTATTTTTTATAAATAAAGAACTGTATTTCTTAAGTAAATTATTAAAGTATTACATATGTTACATAGGCTGATTTATTCATTTTAAGTATTTGGGATTTTACTTTACTTTTAGTAATTTAGCAGACGCTTTTATCCAAAGCGACTTACAAATAAGAAAAAGTAATTAAAACTAAAAGCTAAAACACTATAAATACTATATATATAGTCAATTGTACATATTGAACAATAGTAATAGCCAATACTATATATATACACATTTAAGAAAATAAAAAAAATTTAAATAAAAATGACAAATGCATACATTTCAAAACTAAAACATTTAAATAAAAAAAATAATAAAGCTAAATACAATTCAAACATACACAAATAAGAAAAAGTAATTAAAACTAAATTTTAAGAGCAAGTGGAAAATGTGCTGAATGTTTCATTTCATCCAAGTGAAATTAACATAGACATTTATTTTCAAATCAAGTATAATAATTTGAACACAGAATGATCTTGGAGAGAGCTATACCGAGCTGACTGCTGTAACCGAACGTGACCATGGTTTAAAGGCTGAACGAATGACTGACATCCACAGCGGAGAAAAGAGTTTGTGTGAAATTTAATGTAAGGACTTAAATATTCATATGTATCTCACATTAAAGGCATACGGTTTCTACGTGTATTTACGGTTTGATTTGAGTGAAAACAGCACATCCGTGCAGCGCGGCTGACACAGAAGAGCGTACACTGCTTGCTTCATTCAGCGGATATTCTCTAAAATGGTGCTACGGTGATGTGGAGAGACCAAGAGGAGACGAATTGTTGAATAAAGTCGTTATTTTTGTTTTCTTCGCGTACAAAAAGTATTCTCGTCGCTTCGTAACGTTACGGTTGAACCACTGATGGCATATGGACTGTTCTGACTATGCTTTCACTTTTCTTCTGGACCTTGACATTGTAATTAATTGGCAGTCAATGTGCAGTTCCCACCTCCCGGTTTTGCAATCAAATATCCTTAAATGGTGTCGAAGACGAACGAAGCTTTTACAGGTTTGTAACAGCATGGGGAAGTGATTATGATACGACATTTCATTTTGGGGTGGAGGTTGTTAAACCCTTTAAGCTATCGTATGGCTTCAGAAGTAACACAGAATAATACGCACAATCTCGGATTTGGATCGGCCCTGTCTGACCGATACCCAATCCGACAAAAAAATGGCAGTATCGGAGCCGATACCCAATATGAATATCGAATTGGCGCATCCCTACTTTAAAGCACATGCAAATAATGGACTTTTGTGATTGTGAATAAGTGCAGTGCCCATTGAGTGTAACTAACTCTACCGCAGAGTTAACATTTGATGTGAATGTATGTCGTGTTGTACAGTATATTGAGACGGAGGTGTGCTGTAGCACAATACTATGGTATTTCTTCAAAAGCAGATCGTGGAGACATTTTAATCGTCCACAATCAAAAATCACATTGCACACCCCTAATTTAGATTGAAAAGCTTATAGTAATCCTGTACTAAGTAATCTTCAGAAAGGAAAAAAAACCCATTAACAAATGCAAAAAACAATTTTTAAATTATTTTTTACAAAGCTTTGTGGAACTGTGTTTGATTTGTTTAATTTGTTTGTTAGAGTGATGAAACAAAGATGTTGCTGTGTGGAATTCTGCAGCGTATTAGAATTTGATGTAGGCTACTAGTCTGAATTTCATTAAACATTGTTGGTATCAAGCCTGTGCAGCTGGATCTGTTTCCGCTAGCACCAGCTTAAGGTAATGAAATATTTTGGATGGAGAACTTTAGGTCATGGAGTGGAGCAGTGAGTTAATTTAAACAGCACCTAGGCCATCTTATCGATGGAACTCAGTAGCCGTTTTTTACCCTCATGGTGAATAGCACCAACTTTGGCATTTAGCACTGCAATCACCTCCGTGATTCATCTCATATCATCCTTCTCGCTTTCCTCACTTCTGCCATGCTTACTCACTATTCATCTCTTCTCCAGTTTTCCTTTCCTCAATACATTTTAATCTTTTCTTTTAGGGCTGCACGATAAATCGCATGCGATATTTAACGCGCATCTTGTCAGAAAGCCGGTTCTGTAATCAGCGGTAAATCTCCGTCACCTGCGGGCTTTCACATTGAGCAGCATTAACTACACAGAGCCGTTGTTCACTGACGAGCTGCGCCAAAAATCGCACGAATATGAACGTGGTTTGGCGCAGCTAGTCAGTGAACAACGGCTCTGTGTAGTTAATGCTGCTCAATGTGAAAGCCCGCAGGTGACGGAGATTTACCGCTGATTACAGAACCGGCTTTCTGACAAGATGCGCGTTAAATATCGCATGCGATTTATCGTGCAGCCCTATTTTCTTTTTTAATTCTTCACCTTCTGGGTCCTTTACTCCATCTCTCTCTCTCTCTTTCTCACCATCCTCCTTTATTGTAGGATCACTCTTGTGCTCTTAAAATGTGTTTTGTTTCTTTTGCATTATTGATTAGCATCAAAATGTGTTTTTATTTGTGTTGGTTTGGTATCGATTCTCAGTCTCTAGTTGCTAGAGGGAGGGAAGACCCAGAAACAGGGTAATCAGGATTATGATGAGGTAGATGCCGCCGGGACACTCATTTTCTCTCTCTCTCTCGCTCTATAATGCACATGCACCCTAAAGGTGCGGTCCTGAATGAACACGAGTGAATGGTTATAGGGTCCAGAAGCAGATGCACGAATGCAAAGAAGAACAACAAAATTAAAGGAATTGTTCCAAAAATGGGTTAGGGTTAACTTACTGAAAGTGTACTCACCCTCAGGCCATCCAAGATGTAGGCTAGATGAGTTTTTTCTTCATTGGAACAGATTTGTAGAAATTTTGCATTACATCACTTGCTCACCAGTGATTCCTGTGAGGATCCTTAGTGAATGGGTGCCATCAGAATGAGAGTTCAGACAACTGATAAAAGCATCAATACTCCACACAACTCCAGTCCATCAATTAATATCTTGTGAAACAAAAAGCTGCATATTTATAAGAAACAAATCCACCTTCAAACCACTGCTTCCAGCTAAAATTATGAGTCTTCTATCCATAAAGTTGCTTTCTCCAGTGAAAAGGTCATCTCGTCTGAATCAGGAGAGAAATTGTGGATTTTATTTTGGATTATGGACTTTTTTTGGCCAGAAGCGACAATTTCGTAAATGTCTTAATGATTTTATTTCTTACAAACATGCAGCTTTCATTTTAAAAGATGTTAATTAATGGACTGAAGTCGTGAATTTTTTATAAATTATTGTGATGCTTTTATCAGCTGTTTGGACTCTGATGGCACCCATTCACTGCAGAGGATCCATTGGTGAGCAAGTTATGCAATTCTGAATTTGTCAAAATGAACAAACCAACTCATCTACTGTAAACCTTGAGTAGCCTTAGGGTGAGTTTATTTTCAGCAAATTTTTATTTTGAGTTAACTACTCCTTTAATGACGAATGTTGAATTAACAGATGCATTTTTGTGTGGAATTTGTGGGGTGTCAGAATGGTGTAGAACATGTTTTCGATGAGTGAATCATGTCCTTAGATAATGGAGGGCTTTTTTCCAAGTGAGGGCTGCTGTTTGGTCATGGTAGAAATGTGTTTTGGTGCTGAGGGCTGAATTACTGAAGAGGGGTCTGGTGGAGTGATCAGAAGAGCAATGAAGGGGAATGGAGCCATTAGTAACATCAAAGTGTCTGTTGGTGAGAAAGGGAGAGAGAGATTGCATGAAAGTAAGGTGCAGGCTCACTCATAAACACCTAAACAGCCCTGAAAAGCACTTCATCATCTAGATCAGCTTGCTTCGGCTGCGGTATGATGCCTGTTGTTGTTATCGAGGTAGCGGCTGCACATATTTATTTATCTATTCACCAGTAACGAGTGTAGAATAGCAAAGCGCTTCTTCCCACCACTGGGGATGAATCTCTGTGATTAAATTGATCAGTGCCATCACTCAATGTAGCGAAGAGACGCTTTAGGGCAGCAGCAAACCAAATTAGACAGATGATGGTGTCGTTTGGTATCAGACACCATGCATTTGCTCCCTGCGTTGGCTCCGTGCACTGTAGTCGCTAGCTACGCTGATCTACTGCTTGTGTTTAATTAATTTTACATCAGTGTCATTGCTGATTATCTCAGCGTGTTGCTCTCCTTCTTACTGAGATAATGCGCGATGGGTGGCGTCGGTGAAAAATATTTTCTAAGATAACTGCTGCTAATTCACCCACCCCTCGAAAGAAAGGGGGCAAGGCCCCTGAAAATAAACCACCTACCTTTTCAGCCAACGCTGACATCTCAATCGCCCATCTTCTCCCTGTTGCGCCCACAGGCCGAGAGAGAGAAAACAGCTCTCTGACAAATCTAATCCAATTAGGAAATCATTATCTGTGTGATGCGGGGGCCCACCACCTCGATATAAATCGACGGCGAGTTACACTGTATCCCTGGATGCTCTGTTTGTTAGGCATGCTGAATGTGAAGCTGACAGACTTCTAATGAAAGTCTGCTTACAATAAGGAAGCTAAAACTGATCATAAAGTTCACAGTGCTAAAGTGGGTGTTTGATAAAGATGTGAAAGCTTTTGAACTTCTGTTCAGTTTAGGCCGGTCTTTTGAGGCCATTAGTAGGTATGTACAAGACCGCTGTGCCTTAGATTTGTTGCCTTGTTGCAAATTTTTAACCTCATCAACAGTCTATAGAGCTATTAACACATTACATTCTGTCTGTTTGACTAGTTTGTGCAGTGTTGGCCTTTATTCTAGTATTCACAACTGCAGAGCTATAATAATGGTGATGGAAAAACTTTTGGGGATGTTTTAGTAATAATAATAATAATATAAATGGTTACACTAATACTAATTTATTCATAATATTTAGTGACTGTAATCTACTAAAAAATTAACTAATATCACATTTTTGAATTAAGTGCGATTAATTGAATTAACCGACATAAGTTTAATATACTTTTATATTGCAATAATTTCCTATTCAATCTTCAAATGAATGTAGAAAAACATAAAGACGGTATATTTTTAATATTTGTTTAATGGCATAATTTTTTATGACTGAAGGCCAGTATCAATGATACCAATACTACTGATGTCTCTAGGACAGCTATTACTAATTTAACCATAAATATAGCCATTTCAAAGTACAGTATTATTTCAATTTGAATATTTATTAGACTTTAAAAAATAACTTTAATTTAAGTTAATTTAAAACAATCTTCACATAAACCCATTGTAATAAATGTGATATCTGTGCCCTTCAGCAAGTACAGAAATTACAGAAATTGAATGAAGTTATCAAACGCTAAATTCTAAATTAAATATCGATGAATCCTTAAAGCTACAAAAGTATGATTCCTCTTTGTATTTATATCTGGATTAACGACATCAACAGAGCGGGTTATTCGGTATTGGCTGAATTAATTAAGAGCTGCCGCTGTGAACACGCGCGTGGATCGACATGCATGCCACAGTTCATTTGCAACTGCAGTATGTGCAGTAATTGAAGAGCACACTCTATGAGCACAGTATAACGGCTGACAGGACAGGAAATTTGGTTTTTACTGACATATGGCCTGACAAGATCTCATCTGACTGCAGTTCACTGTTCTATTGAAGCTCCTTGTCACCTGTACCATTTCTGCACTCGTTTTATTCCACTCGTTTGCGCTGAGGCGAAGTGGAGTGCTCATCTCGAAGTCTCTCGTTTGATGTGCTCGTAAATACATTGTGCATCTAAATAAATGCAATTCTTGTCAAGAAAAAGAGACAAAAGCAGCAGTTGTGAGTGAGGTGGCCAACCCTAGGTCCACCCCTGCATTAATTGTGTTAAATATTGTAACCCACTTTAACTGGAAAATTAATCCCCTGCGTTGAATGTGCAAATTTGACAGCAAGATGGTATATAATAAGATTATATGAAAAAAATAGAGTAATTGCAATATGAGGAGGGAATGTGTGTTTTTGCCACAGTTTGTTGTGCTTTGTTTCTATTAATAAAGTTGTGTTTGGTGTAGAAACATTGTGTTTGCTAATGTAATGGAAATATTTTTATACATTTATGGATACATTTTATACATTTACTTTTATACATGTTTTAACAAAAATTATTTTTGATACACAAATACAAATTATACAAGTTAAGTATCTTGTTTTTGTTTTAATTATTTTAAAATATAAATTTCAGCAGGATTAATGACAGTCTTTAGGGTCAGTGATCTTCAGAAATCATATAATAGCAGATTCAGTCTCTGCAAACATTCTTATTATTATCACAGTGAACACAATTGTTTTAAAGGGGTGGTTGATTTGCGATTTCACTTTTTTTAATGTTAGTTCGTGTGTAATGTTGCTGTTTGAGCATAAACAATATCTGCAAAGTTACGAAGCTGAAATTTCAATGCAAATGGAGATTTCACCTTTTAAAATTCTGGCAGTTTAATGCATACAAAAACAGCTGGTAGGGACTACAACAAATTACTTCACGGGTCCGTGACATCACAAACCCAGATAAACCACGCCCTCTGGAAAAGGCAGCAAAGGGGGCGGGGCTATGCTGCGCTGCTTTAGAGAAGAGGAAGAGAAGACTAGAGGTGCACGTCAAAATCTTTTCATATATGAATCGCTATTCTGTCTTCTAAAGATTCTAATGGATTCACAGTTTTCAAAAATCAATGTTCTAAAGCAGCGGTTCTCATTACTGTTCCTCGCATTCCCCTGCTCTGCACACGCTCGCTCGCTTCTCTCTCTCTCTCTCTCTCTCGCTATCTCTTTCTCTCTATATCTCTCTCTCTCTCTTCTCTCTCCTCTCTCTCTCTTCTCTCTCTCTCACCCACACAACACAACACAACACAACACACCACACACACACATAACACACACACACACACACACATGCCGTGCTTCAACGAACTGTTCCAATTATACACTTATTTTTTACATAGCTATGAGAAGCGTTAAACATGGATGTGCATGCAGTTGCCGTACTGTATTAACGCTTTAATCAGGATAAAACCAAATATTAAAAGCTAACATAAGCAGTAGAATTTACAAATAACATCATATCTAAAATTATGAGACAACAAAAAACATAGGCCTACCATTAAGCCCATGCTGCACAGGGGTATGCCCGATCCTGCAATAATATCCTCGTGCTTCTAATCAAGACCTACATGATAAGCATCGAACTATGCAGTGTTTACACATACCACACGGGCACATGCCACGAGGAGAGGGGCGGTATGTTTAGACACGCCTAGGGCGGTTTAGCCATCATAACACACTGGACTAGCTAAACCAATCAAGACATCGCTCTTTCTGAGGGCGGGGCTTTCATAAAAAACAGGCAAATGATCAGCGCGTCTCAGAGAAGGGAACAGGGGGGGGGGGGGGGGTGGGGGGGGACGTGGTGTGGATAAAGGTAAAAAAAAAAACAAATTATGTGAAAAATAATGCGCTTCTTTTTTTTTTTTTTTTTCAACGAAGCATTAACATATATCAGACTGCAGCCCATAACACAATCAAGCCTAGAAAAAAAAACTTGAACCATTTAATTTTAGGAAGCATGATACTTGCAGCTCAGAATTTTTTGAAATAGAATTATTTTATATGAATGCTTTTGTAACATGTCTGTTAACTAGTTTTGGAATTCTCGTGTTATTTGTATGTTTCACCTTAATGGAGAATAAATCAATAGACTAATAATTAGGCTGAAGATAATTGCATTTGCGTAATATCGCGATATTGAAAATTTTCGTTTTTCAATCGCAGAGCTGCGCTTACCGGTCACGTGAACGCGCCGAAAGGGTTTTTTTAAAAAAATGGGTGGAGGGTGTTTGACTTGAAGATCAGATCGTGTATGACATCAAAGTACGGCGAGAGAAAGCATAAGGAGACGTCCGCGCTCTCTTATAGCTCTCGCAGTACTTTGATGACACACACCCATCGGTCTAAGCAGCGCTGCTTCAAGTCGAGCGCAGGCCATCAGCAGAAAAAAAGAAAGAAATCAGTAAACAGCCAAAGGACGCAACTTAGAATGGGAGATGGATCGGTTAGTGAAAGCGAAGAGAAAAGCCATAGACGAAAGTCGCATAGACCCAGGTAGGTGCTGGTCATTTAAAAGCTAAATACATAAAATATGACGAGGCATATCTTGCTCTCGGCTTCACTCACCGTGTCAATACCGGACGCTACAGTTGTCGCGCCGCGCCGCAACAGCTCTACACTGGATGCGGCAAAGTGACCGTTGCAAATCATTTTAACTTTGTGTCAGTACGTCATAAATAGAACAAGGCATCAGTTTAATGTCGCATCCAGTGTAGACAGCGTCACTGATTATAATGGTTCTACTGTATTTTGCCGCTCGCGTCCGGTGTAGACACGGTGTGTTGGTGAGGAGGAAAGCCTGTGTGTCCTATGCCTTAGCGGACAGCAAGAAACCCACAAAAAATAAATAAATAACAGAGAGAGAATAATAAGTTATTCTCTCTATGCTATTTTTCAATGTTTCAAGTGATGCAGGTGTTTTTTCCCCTTTAAATTAAAAAAACATTAATTTTTCATAATGTTTAGTGAAATTATTTGGTAGTCTGAGGGGGGCGCAACCAAAAAAGTTTGAGAACCACTGGTCTAAAGTTAACAGACAGTGTTTAAAAAGTGCAGTGCACATGTTTACATATGTTTATTACAGTGACTTTGAATAACCTAAAGTAGTGTGGTAAAGCAACAGATTTGTTTTTATATTCTGCTATCTACTTTAGTTTGTGTGATTTGGGGGGGGTACTGACTTTAACATTAATGTTTACACCAGGACTAGTGTCAGTGCTTTGATAGTTCAACAAATCAGTCAATATACTGTGATTGTAGTTGTTAAATAAAAATGTCATTCATATCAATTCATGCATCACCTAATTTCATCGTAACATATAGGCCTGGCCTACAGAAAAGAACATTTATGTTTAATCTATCTAATAGTGTGTTGGTCATACTATACAATGATTTATAGCCTACAGAAAAGAACATTTATGTTTAATCTATCTAATAGTGTGTTGGTCATACTATACAATGATTTATAGCTTGTCTTTGTTGAATAATACAGAACATAAAGAGCTTTAAAAAAATAATTGCATGTTAAATCGCAATATTGGTAAAAAAAAATCGCAATTAGATTATTTTCCAAAATCGTTCAGCCCTACTAATAATTACCATTGAGCTAGTCTCACTCATACTCTCTTAAATGTCTAATCTTTCTTTTAGCTGGACAGATTTTCCAGTATCCGGATCCCTGGCAGTAAAAAGGAACGGCCACCCCTCTCCCACATGTCCAAGCATTCCTCTTTTGGTGACTGGTCCACTTCCTCTGAATTTGAGGATCTTTCTTCAAAGATCACATCAGAGAAGGAAATCCTTGCCCTCTTTGAGAAAATGATGGTAAGATGTAATTGTAGACAAAAACATTTACTTTGAATTATGTTGTGAAACACACATTCGTAAATAAAAACAAACATTCTGTGAGAGTGAAGTATTTGTTGATCTGCATTCATGCCATTGTACACGTACT
Organism: Sinocyclocheilus anophthalmus; assembly: GCA_018155175.1. Lineage (NCBI taxonomy): Eukaryota > Metazoa > Chordata > Actinopteri > Cypriniformes > Cyprinidae > Sinocyclocheilus > Sinocyclocheilus anophthalmus. Next base: position 86,656 of record JADLZN010000481.1, read on the forward strand.
GTGGACATGTAAAAAACATCTAATTATCACTCCTACTCAATGACCTTTATCAACCTTTCAACCACAATAATCACTAGAGGTTTATTTGCAATTATGTTTTATGGAAACGCAACCTTTTCATGATGAAACGGATTGTTATGGGTCACTGACCTCAATCAGCTCGTATTCATAGTAGGACGAGGCCCTCATGCCTATAAATACATGCATACTCAAACACTTACTCACTTTTGTATCATATTGAACATGCATCATACAGTCACTGACAAATGTTTGCAAGCAGCTTAGCTTGTTGTGGTAAATAAAAGAAAATGCACAAAAAGAAAATAACCCCTACAGTCTAGTTTTGATTTGGACTTAGACAAAAAGTGCACATTTATAACAAAAATAATTTTGTAGAATGCCTGTTCACTAGAATTTTAATTTATTTTAATGTATTGTACTAATATGTTTGTCAATTTAAATGTAAAAAAAATTCACTTTACAAACTTTTTTGACTTTTCTCAATCCTTCAGGTTTCTACAGCTACAACAATCTACAGCTGTTGAAAGTTAACTGAATTCCGTTGCACTTTTTTTACACGTTCATCTCAAGCACATCTATTTCATCAAATTTCCCACAAGTATGATTTTAAAACATTGCACAGTCTTCCGTTGCCTTAGTGCTGTCGTACGGAGGTCCTCGTCAGTGCCCTTTCTTAGAGTGGAGGTGGTGTTAGCAGTTGAGCAGCATCTCCGAGCGCAGGATTAAGTGACAGGAGCAGCCACTGCTGGGTAGAGAAGGAAGAGTGTGGATAACGTGGGCAGAGACGCAGTCATTAGTCACAGCAAGTATGAGTTTGGATACATGAGCATGCCAGAAGAGGTGACAGGTCCAACGGTGGTAATGGATGCCTTTCCACTTTGCGCCCTATCCGCGCCTATCCCAGCATCCTCCTCTCTCTTTTCTCTCTCTCTCTGACACACGAGGACTGCATCACACCTGCGAACCCATCAGTGAAATCTTAAACGGCTCTGCTGATCTATCATCTCAGAAAAGGGAAGAAAGGGAGAGAGAGTGCTGTGGGGAAAGGGAAATAAGACTGGAGGGCACTAGGACAGTTGCGCTCAACATCGTATGCAGCCGTTATTGTCTTTCCCTCTCATCTCTTTCTTTTCTTCTCTCTTATCGATTTTATTGTTCTGTCTTTTGCCTAGAGATTTCCTTGCCCTTTCTCTCTGTTGATGGTAGTTGTAAACTGTCCACGGATGCACCCTAGTTCTTTTCTTTGTCTCCATCTCTGTCAGAGATAGTGAGTTTGAGAAGTGCAGCTCGCTAGTTTGTTTTGGCACAGGACTGTTGCTTCAGTAATCTGGGAAGTAGAATTGCCAAATATATCTGCCAATGTCTATTTTAGCAGTACAACAGGTTCAGATTTATGAACATGCTCATTTCTGTTTCACTGTTAATTTCTAATCTTTTCAGAAATTGGCCCATTAGATTTTCTAATACATAATTCATGACTTCATCAGTCAGGCTTGTATTAGGTACTAATTTTCAAAAGATCTCACAAAATCGCGCACAAAAAATGTGTCCACATAGACAACAGATATTTAGAATAGCCAATCTTATGACAATTGAGTAAAAAATGGCCCTTTATTCATTAACTGTTTTAATTTTTAAAGTGTTTCATCAAAACACTCAGTGACTCCTGCAGAAAACCAGGCATATTTTTACAATCAGCTTTAACCTTTAGCAACCCAGCATAGCAGTAGAATTACAACATTTGTTTAAGACAAATTAAATAATACCTAACATAATAAATATATAGAAAATCTATAGAACTAAATATATAGAAAATGTATACAACAGTAGCTGATACTCTGAAATAAATTACAACAACAGTTTTGATGGGGAAGAAAATTGCATATAGCTACCTAGTCACTCAAAAAGGGGTCCTTTTGGAACACCTTTGAGACATTAATCAGTTTAAGTATTAAAAATATTAGATGGGGTGTGTAGTGATGTGAAAAGGCTTACATGCTCATAAATTTTGAATGTGTGTACATTTGTGACCATTTTTCTAAGTGTAATAAAAATGCAGTGGAGAGCATTGGGTGGTCAAACCTTTTCTGTTGTTCCCACAAAAGTGGAGTATTCAGTGGAGTCAGTCTATATGAATGATTATAAAAATGATATAATTTTTTTGCTTAAGATGCATTATCAGTATTCTTTGTTTTTGTCATTTTCATCTCCTTTCCTTTTTCTTAAAGTCATATCTGCTTGATGAATTCACAAGCAGAGGTTGACTTCCTGCGGTTTAATTTATTTGCAGTTTCAAAAAGAACAGGTGTTAGGCATGATTTGATTCATGTAAGCATTGAAAAGTAAAGATGCAAGATGCAAAGATGCTCTTTGCCTTTCTCCACTATGTTTACAACCAGCAACTCCAGTACTATTTTCTTTTGATTAGAAATATTTTGAAATCAGTATATGATTTGAAAGACCCTTGTGTTTGGGGTCAGAGGTTTTGCCACTTATGATGGAGAATCTCATAAAGCTGGTCACAATACCGACGATCTTAAGAGGATTTTTCTTGTAAAGAGATTTATTTTTCTTCTCTTACATGTGTGGTCTGTGTTTTCAGGAGGATATGAATCTTAATGAAGAGAAGAAAGCTCCTCTCAGAGAAAAAGACTTGAGCACAAAAAGGGAGATGGTCCTTCAGTACATCATCACAGCTGCAAAAACCGTAAGTCAAAGAATGATTGCAGCCACACAGACTAACATATAAACCTGAAAGGATGAGCAGTAAATACATTTGATTCCTGTCCCGTCCCTTTGAGCTTCCTTTTGCTTCATAATGGATTTCCATTACTAACCCTGATACTGAATAAGAAGACAGACTCTTTTGACCTAAAGGTCATCCAATCAGTTCCTGTGTCCAATATGTCAGCATCTTTGTAAAACAGAAACTAATAAGCAAAGGTGCAGAATCACCACAGAGACACTGTGTGTCTGTGTTCACTTGTTGTTGTGTGCCTTTGCCGACTACGTGCGAGTCTGGTGGGTTTGTACTGGTGGGTTTGCCCTGATAAAAATATCTGTAAATGCAGGCCTCTTATGAGAACATTGACAGGCTAAAGACTGTATTTATTGGAGATGATTGCCCTCATTTTAGTTTGTCTCTTTTGTTCTCTTGTCCTGAGGTGAGAGGGAGGTGTTGAACCTCCTCATGTATACTTATGAACTCATAATGCTGTCGTAAAGGATGGCAAGATGTGATTTTACATCATCTCCCAATGTGTAGCTTGCTTTTCTGCAAATAGTCTGGAGCTTTTTATGCTAGAATACTGGAGGGAAATACTGAATACTGTTGAGAAATAAAGATATTAATATAAAAGTGTCATTCCACGAAATCGGTGCCTTTTTCACTGGGAAAAATAAAAAAATAAGTTTAATCAACATTTTTTAAATATCCATGAAATGAAGACACCTTAAAATGACAAGAAATTGTATTGTGCCATCTCAAGCTATGTAATTTATTATTTTATGGCTATTTTTCTACATCATGTTTTGATATTTTTGTCAACCCTGTTACCGACGCAAGCGTTGCTAGATGATATAGTTTAATTTGAACTATGTAATAGTTTTCACACAAGCAGCATGGTAATTTGCCCTCACATCTGTTTGCACGCTGGAAATAGCCGTTTTTTTCAAATTTATGTGAATATTTTAAAAATAATGAACGATGTTTTTATATTTGTCATTCAGATGACCAAGAACATCATCCTAATTTTGGAGGTGACGTCACATGTCACTTACAGGACAATCTTATTATATAGTTTTTACAGAGAGAAATTTTTAAAAAGGGCTTTGGTCCAAATCAAATGAAAAACTGAAGGCTTGTAGCAAATATGAATTTTTTAAAAATTTTGTTTATTTTTATGCATTTAATGACAGTAACGAGGATCTAACAATCATTAGATCACAGCGGACGTGGACCATAGTAACATAGGCTGACAGGACACACATCTTCAAGGCAGCCTGCACATATTATGGTTTTTTACATAAATATCTGTACCGTTTTACAATTTTAAAAGGCATTATATTGTTTTGTGCACTTACTTGCATAGTTGTATGACAATAGTAAACTAGTCCATTTTTCAGTTTAAGTCAATCTATTGATGATTTTTAGCACATTCACCTTTCGAAGAGAGTCGAGTGCTGTCAAATGGCTGAAAATAAATTTGAATTTGTTATCTTAAATATGATCAAGAATTCGAATCTTGAGAAGTAGTAAAATGCGATAATTTCAGTTAGGGGGAAAAAAGGTTTTTGGCTTCTCTCCTGAGGCCACAAGAGGCGCATCAAGCAAAATATTACTAATGCACATTTATACAAAGCAATAAAATAACACGACTATCTTTAAAAAAGGTCAGTAATGTTCATAATGTTATAACCATATTCTTAATTACAGTTGGCCAGTGGATAAACGATGAATAAACAAACGCATCGTGTATTCATATTTTACTCCCGAAAGGCCGAAAGCCAAGCACACGGAGTACATTTTTTCAATTAAAAACACGGAGTTGCGTGGGTGGGGAAAAAACCTCCATAAAAGTCTCGAGTATGTGTTTTTCAAAGTTGAACTTGGCATAAATTTATAATGGCTTTCTAAAAGCGGTTCTTTCTTTGGTGTGTGCGATACGTGATGCAACGGTGATGAGATGCCCTCTAGAAAATGCACGAAAATTGCGTTTCGGGTGAACGGCTTGGTTTTCAGTTTTGTGAACGTAAACAAGATCTTCTCCGCATTGATTGTTCTCTTTTTCCGCAATATTTTTAATTAACAACGCAGCAGCGCCGCATCTAGTGGTTTCAACTGGATAGGTTAACAAAAACATTATAATGCAATGACACTTACATCGTCATCGTATCTTGTGCGCCACTGATAAGGCTGCTTTCTTAATGCACACCTAAAATTCAAATGTAACGTTTTTGAATTCGAATGTGGATTTTTATTTGAAATTCTAATATTTTTTTGACAGCCCTAAAGAGATCTGATTCGTAATTTATTTTTACTTTATTAGTAAAGGAAGATGATCAGATCTTGGTCTTTCTGTGATCATCTGAAACCAAACAAAGAACTTGACTTTCTTGAACATTGCAAGACTGGGGTGAAGGTCTGCAGTCACCTTAATGATCTTGTTTGTAATTTAATTTACATGGATGCATTATTGACAATGAGTTATGGAAAAAAAATTTGTTTTATTGAGACCAATCATCCTATCCTGGTCATTAACAGCAACAGTAATAGTAACAATACAAATAATACTAACTAAAATGTAACTCATGCTCATATACCACTGAATGATATAGGCATTAGCTCAAAATTACACACAGGGTGAACTTTAAACATGTTTGCATTTTACACAGACAATCTTTAAAAGCAGGGTGACACCTAATCTATGTCATCCCTCTTACCCAAATTTCAAAACCTGTTACCCTGAAAAGTAACAGGACTGACAGAAACAGGTTTGACAATCTCAAATTAATTTGCTAAGGTCTAGCTAGTAGTAGGGGTGGGACAATATATCGATATGGCGATATATCGTTGTCCTTCTCCATGCAATACGAGAATCGATATCTGGTGCCAAATACCGATATTTTACTACAATACAATACTACAATAAGGCACTTTCCCTGCTCCCAGTGTCTAAAAATGCATGGAAATTATGACCGCGCCATTTCCACCTTCTTTCCAAAGCGCGTTTTCTATGAAGATGGGGATGTCAGAGTGACGGACCGGCGCATAGGATAGAACAGGGATTTCCGCGTGCCCATCCATATTTAGTGTCGACTGCTATATATGTGTTTATGGAGATGAGAACTAAAAAACTGCCCCGGACCAGCTATCAGCGTGGAACATAGTCACGCGATTCACTTGTGATATTCCAGCGCAAGCACATATTCATACTTCCACTGCCGGGGTGGATTTTCCTCACTATATGAGTGAGAGAGAGCGGCGCCAGCGCGTCCAGTTTTATGTTAACAAAACTGGATGCTCTCCCTCTTTCTCAGATATTGCAAGTGCATGTTATGCAGTGGGCACCGGCCGGCAGAAACATAAATCTGCTATGGCATAGACGACGAAACAAAACCTCGTCAGAGCCGTAATGCGGTGCAGAAGTGTGCAGTGTGCTTGCTGCGCGTCTATATTTGAAATAACAAACCTGAGCACGCAAAAGAGGCGATGTGAACGGCTATGTCATGTGTGGTGCTCCATTTTTATGATGAGAGGAGAGGAAAGGTTTGAGAAAAACATCCATGAAATTTTGAAATGAGTTGAAATTCTATACATAGTATGGATGTAATGGTATGAAAATTTCTTGTCACGATTATAGTGACCAAAAATATCACGGTTATCAGTATTATCACAATATTGTTCAAATGTGCTGGAGATGTTCAAAAAGTACCAACACATAAATCACTTCAAGTTTTGTATTTATAAAATCAACAAATAAAATGACTTTTTATTTGCATGATCACTAAAACAATAACATTACCAATGATTTTTGGATTTTAAATGACAACAGTTTAATAGCATGTTCAAATATCTAATGTAAATGTTCAAATAAAGCTTTGAAAAGTTTAATAAAAAGGTCAACCTCACATTTCAGCCTTTAAATAAAGAAAAGATATAAGTTTAAATGATAATTGATTAATAAATGATTTTATGTATTTTATCTGCTCCATAAATAATTCTAGATAACTTATCTGAATTGTTTAAATGTGTAGAATCCACATAAGCTTGTTTTTCATCAAGGGCATGCAAATTTGGTCCGTTTTTGGCCGGACAGAAACTGCACACAGGCTGAATGTAAATATAAGTCTCTGTAAATCCACTCGCTGACAGCAGGGGGCGCTTATGGAAAAACTGTTTCTTCCCGTAACCCCTCCCCGTTGACAAAGCAGTAGTGGCATTAGACACTTCCTTTAGTATTACATAGCGAAGTATTGAAAAACAAATGCCATCGGGAATCTTTTCTGAAGACAGTCAGAACCTTCATAGGTACATTCATATAATTAATTCATTCATATATTCATTTGTATAATTCCCTTAGCACTCTTTTAAAACCTCCCAGCTTTTCCGCCCTGTTTTCACTCAAAACGAAACTACTCTGCGTGCTGTGCGCACGTGAGACTGTTACTGTGCTTTATGCTGGACAGTATTTATTTATCGTGAGTTGTTCAAATCGCGGTAATCTAATACGGTTTTAATGATAATTAAAAGATGAAACGGTAATACTAACCATCGGGAATTTTATCATTATTTATCGTCAAACCGGTAATCGTTACATCCCTAATATATATTGGCTATATATAAAGTTGATAAGCAGTTAAATGTGTTGGTTTACACACAAAGACAAGTGTAAGCTTTTAGTAAGTCCAAGAATAAAATTATTAATTTACTTAGCATGTTCAATTTGATTTACAGAACTTTTGTACAGTTTTCTAACAGTTTGGACTTGAATAAATAGAGAAAATATAGCGCGTTAGAGAGAGAGAGTTAGAGCGCAGTCTCGTGAGTACCCCCCGGCCTGCGAGGGGTGATGGGGGTATGTGACGAGTGGGGGCGTGGCCGAGAGCCGTGGGAACGGATCGAGGCCGGTGGAGTTAATGATAATGCGTCGGTTCCCGCCTCCTTCTTCCCGTGACTACAAACGTTTGTTACAATCAATTATCGCAGAATTGCTGTATCGGGATATTATCGTATCGTGAGCCATGTACCGTGATTTGTATCGTATCGTGAGGTACCCTGAGATTCCCAACCCTACTAAGTCAAGTTTCACAAGCACAAGTTTGAAATGATTATATTAAGGAGACATATTATGCCCCTTTTTACAATATGTAAATTAAGTCTCTGGTGTCCCGAGAAGTTGTTTGTGAAGTTTCAGCTCAAAATACTCCTCAGATCATTTATTATAACATTTTGAATATGCTGTTTTGAGTGGAAGCAGAAACACGCTGTTTTTCGGGCCTGTGTCTTTAAATACAAATTAGCTGCTGCTCCCTGCCCCCTTTTCCAGAATAGAGCTGCGCCTTTACAGCTCCTATCTGCTAAAAAAAAATATTTTTTGGTTCTGATTATCGTGTTTATCACGCTGAAATCATGCGTTATCAACTATATGAGTTTAAACTTCAGATATAAGGTTTTCTGAGCGCACACATCCGAAGCACAAGGACAGAAAGCGGCTGTCACAGCATGTGATTACTAAACTAAGTTCTCATTCACACAAAACTTTATGTTAAAAACACATGAGTTACAAAAAACAGCCGGTTATGCCTGTGAAGGTAAACAGCTGGGAAATAAATCGCATGTTTATTTTAGATTTGTGTGGCAGCAGCAATATACAGTAAATAAATCAATAAATCCACTGCTCTGTTGTCTCCTCTGAGGCTGGGACTCTAAACAGTGTTCTGTGCTCGTCTGTGCAGCCAAACACAGAACAGTTAGCATGTTTTGCTCAAACTTTCGCCATGGCATTAGAGCTGGTACACCGTTGTCGCTTGCGAAATCAAAATGACGGCGCCGTGGGTGGAAACTTACAGATTAATGGGTGGTAATATTATAATAAGATCCCTTTGCAACGTCACCAAAGGAGCGAAATCAGACGCGCGGCATTATCGTTTTCCCCCCATCTAGACGCGTGCAGAAAAGGGGCTTACCAAAACAAGTGACTTTCCTTGGTTGGTAGATGCACCGGGGACCTGATTATAGCACTTAAAGCCTGGAAAAGTTAGATTTTCATGATATTTCACCTTTAAATGTAATAAACTGCCAGTGTGTGTTATGATTGGCACCACTCTGCACCTGGTCGGGAAATTTCATGCACCTTACCATAGCCACCTGTGAGCTTCAGTGTAAATATTGCATCAAAATCAAATCAATTTGAGCGCGATTTAAACCCGTACGATTGTAACCACTCCAAGTTCGTCTGCCTTGGGAAAGCTAGCGTGTCTCCGACTTAGTGATAACACTCGTTGCTTTCTCTAGTGCAGCTCAACCAGGTCTCATCCCATTCGTCGATATTTGTGATATCACAAACGAGTCATTCGTTGTAGTTTTTGAAAAGTGATTTCTGTTAAATAAAATATCTCCTTTTGAAGTGGACTTTGAGCTTTGTAACTTTGCAGATCTTTTTTATGCTCAAACAGCAACATTACAGACTAACTGAAGTTGAAAAAGTGAAAAAGCATAATAGGACCCCTTTAACATGATATACCTCAGTCGGCTTATAGGTTAATGAACTTGCTGCTTGATTTGCATTTGAATTGGCTAGTTTAGCATTAGGATAAAAAAAATAGCATCAGGTACTTGTCAAAAAAACTACAGGTTAGGAGTCTTTGCCCCAAGCACTTTTTTACATGCTTATACATGCTGTTTGGAGCTACCTGCATTAGATTGATTTCTTAGTTTTAAGCCACACCGCTTAGAGGATTGTTTGTCTGCTTTTTTAAGTCCCAATGTGGCAAGACAGACTGACAAGCGTACACATCTTCGAATTGTGTTTTCAACAAATCTTCATTGCATGACATGCTCCACACAAGTGGAAACTCTATATGCAGGATTCAAGCAAGGTGGATAAAAATGCATTTTTCCCTACCGAAATTAATTCCCCAATCTAATCCTCCTGTCGGTTAGCTTTGCGTTCGTTTACAGGGCCTGCGAATGATGGAAGAGAAACAAGAACAAGGGAGTTTTAATTATAATGCCGTTCCTCTCTTTCCGCTGAGAATTTAATTATTTTGGAGTGCTTGGAGATTTCAGGATGATTCAATTTGGATTGTATTTGCTATCTTGAGTGGCTGGTCGGGGCTTGTGGTTTTTCTCCAATCAGCTTTAGTCTCTTTCTGCATTTGGAGTGCTGAAATTCGTTCGTAGTTTTTGGACAATCATGATGATAAAACTGCCAATGTATTGGAATCTATTGAATTTTCTCAGAAAGATTACCTCAGAATATATGATCCAACATCTGTTTTTCTCCAAATAAATAAAAAAACACTAAAACCTTTTGAAGGCAATAAAGGTGTTTTACAGAAATGCTTCTTAACCTGCATTCCCAGACGTATAATAAATAGTGATTAAATGGATCGTAATTGATCCGTGATCCGTACGGACCAAGCCCCACGGTTCGGCACGCATGTGATCTGCGGATTAATTGCAAAATTTAACCATAATAGAATATAAGTTTATCATTTGTTCGTATTTACAAAAGCAAGCGAATTTTAAAGGGGAGAGGGGGGGGGTACAATGCTGTTTCATGCATTCAGAGTTGTTTACACTGTTAAAGAGTTGGATTCTCTTTCTAAGCATGGAAAAAATTTCAAAAAACTATTTGTATGTATGACGGAGTATTTCTGTGCTAAAAATCTTACTTCCGGGTTCGTACCAGTTTCTGAGAGTTTTTTTTTCGATCGTGGCTCTTCATGACATAGACTAGGGTGGAACTTCTTATATGGGCATTTCTCCCGGAAGAGCGCACCTGCGCACACATCGACCCCTACACTGACTCAAGTAGCGCGGCCATCATGCTTTTCATATCCGACATCGTCATCGAGAAGAATGTCTCCAAATAAGTGTGTTTTTGGATGTGAGGGAAAGATAACGCAGCATTTTGTGAACAATGGATGCAGTTTGTTTTTCCGGAGCAGCAACGGAGTTTCACAAGTGTGTTTGTTGACGAACGTTTTATAACCAAGGCCCAGTTCAATGCTGGATTTGCACATCATTTGATACTGAAAGACAGAGCAGTCCCAGCGATAAAATAGCCGTTCTGATCATAACTGAGACGGTAAGTGAAACTCTGCATCAAAAAGTGTCTGTATTTTGTTGGCAGTCGGAGCTCAAGTGCTCGTCAATCTTTAGCTCCGCCCATGGCACGCCTCCAGGAGCTCTGCTTTTTCCGGAGAGAATCCTAAAGCTGTATCTTTATTTTATAAATATGATAAAACTAAAGACTTTTTGGAGATATAAAGGATGCAGTACTACTCTATAGGTACTAGTGCTGTGTTTGATACATCAATACGACAGCTGGCCCTGTATCGATATTGTAGCACTTGCGGTGCAGTGGACCGCGCTTAATTTGAATACAAGAACACAGTTTAAAACGGAGTAGAAAAGTGCAAGGTTTCTAAAAAATTATGAATAGAGCATAATATATAGGCTACAACGAGGTTTAATCTGGCCGCAGAGGAAAACAACCGGGGTTGCCTGATATATAGAGACACTAAAATGTCTGCTAAATGTCTTATTTGTTTTTTGTCAACCTGGCAACCATTTGCACGCGCTCTCTCTCCTCTGTGGATAAAAGCGCTTGCTTTCTGAAAACACCAGTTAGCTTGCAGTTTAGCGATCTCCTCTTCAATATTCTATTCTCAGAAAAGTGTAATTCATCAAGTGTTCATTTATGAGAGAGAGAGAGGCTTTGTATGTATGAATTACCACCGTTTTGCCGCGTTTCTCTGTTAACAGTGAAGCTGTGGCTTTAATTGCTTTAGAAACGATGATGTTACCAGCTCCTTGTTGAGAAAGATAATGTAGCTCTTCAGCAATTAAGCTGTTTTATTGATAAAATTGCGGGGCAGTGCTAAAAAGTTTGTCTAAATGCGAAAAAGAATGTCTGTGCGCGCGTTTATTAGAACGAGTACATTATTATTTATGGGCTTAAAAACAAGATGCAAACAATCAGAATATAATTGTACCTAGTGGAAAGTGCCCAATGTAAACATGAAACAAATGCCATTACCTATATTGTACTGTGGTACAGTTATAGAGGCCCTTCATAATGCAGAGGTCAACTGCCTGTTCTGCCAATAGTTAGCAACGGCCCTATGGTATGCCTTGTTTAATAAACAGCTGTTTTACTCATTTCTTCTGAGGTGAAATTCAGTGCTGTCCCGTATCGTGATACGTATTGTATCGTGGCCTCTGTATCGTGATACGTATCGTATCGTGACACTGCTGGTGATACACGGCCCTAATAGGTACTCAAGATTAACATGAGATTGAGTGAAACTGTGTGTGTTATCTCCCCTTTAAACAGTTCTAGAAAGAAAAGGTGAAAGTGAACTCGATTCGTTACTCGCGCACTGTTCTCTACGGGCACAGCCGCGCACACATGAAGTGCACACGTGCGTTTCAGACGGCGCGGACACTGAACTGAATCCTCTTCTGAATCCTCTGAACAGACACATACACATAAAATTGACAAAATACCCATCTCGACAATCATTCAGGTAAGCGCAGTGATACAAATCTATATTTAATTTATACAGTGAACACTATGCAGTGTTATTTTCCCTAATTATTACATTTCTGGATTTGAATACTACCAACCTTATTTTATTTGTAACATTCTGTTGTATTTATCTATGCTTGTAATTTGTGTATTTGTTCTTATTTTTACTGGCTGTTCTCTTGTCTCTTTAATCATGTTTAAACTTTCTTAGTTAATCTAGTAGTATTTGCTGTGGTATCAAAGAAGTACTTTGCTTTAAGTAATAAATGGAAAGCAAGTTAAATTGAAATAATTTTCTTTTCTTGCTGATCCGAAAAATGATCTGATCCGTGGGTCAAAAACCGTAATGTGATCCGAACCGTGAGATTTGTGATCTGTTGAACCACTAATAATAAATACTTTTTTTTTTCTCCTGTGAGTGCATCTTTGCGTTTTCTTTTACAACGTTGAAAAATTAAAAGTGCACTTGCAAATTTGAATTAGTTACTCGAAAATAGTTTTTTCTTCTCTTTATTTTGTTGTATTACAGAATGTGACATTTCACTTCTTTAATTGAGTCTTATTATTATTATCAGACTTGTTTTCCTGGGCTTTTGGTTTAGACTGACTGTTCATTCAAGCTACCCACCACCTACTCGACTTTGAAAATACGTAATTTTTTACATCCTTTCTTGTTAGGTTATACACAGTTTATTGTAAAGCCTTTTTAAAAAATTTTATCTGTTGGACAGAACAGACGGTGATGTATTGGTGTTTTCGAAATTTCCTTTTTCATACTCAAATAAGCTTCTTCTTACACTACTTTGACTAGTTTGATGGATGGACATTACTTTAAATGTGGAAAACGTCCTGGAGTTTCTCTCTCTCTCTCCTGCACTCTCCTGCTCCTGCCCTCCTTCATCTCTCACTCTCTCCATCTCTTGTCTTTTGACATTCAGGCCCAGTTGTTTACCCCCTGTCTGTGTTCTTGACGAATAATTGCCTCTCTCAGTGAAGCCTTTCCTGTTGGCTCTGCTCCTTCGTCTTGCCTGGTAATTGAAACTATAGATTCTGGCATAGGCTCCTCTCCCTCTCTCTGTTAATAACATTCACATTTAAAAACATTCACCTTGCTATTGCCAGCATAGATTCTGGATATAATTACCATTTGCTGTACCTGGAATGGATGGTCGTAGTCAAAGCTTTTGGTCTTTTGGCAATTGATGTGTTGTCATTAGGTCTTGTTTAGTGCTCATTAAGTGATAAAAAAAGAGCTGGAAACAACAAATCCCTGTCATTGGGATACAAGTGGCATGGATGGCCAGAATTATGTGGTATTCAGAAGAACTGAATTGAGAATGCCTTATAAATAATTTTTCAATTCCTGATTTTGAGGTAGCAAACAGGTTGCAATTTGAAATTTAATATAAGGAAGTAGAATAAATACAGATTCATCATAGATTGATAAATGGATAGAATAGATTCAGTAGATGGAAAGCTGGATGGATAGAACTGTGGATGGATCGACGGATGGGTGGATAGATAGATGGATGGATAGAATGATAGACAAATTAAATTTATAAAACTAAAATAATATATATATAGGCCTTTTGTTTGAATCTTTTCACAATATCAATATAAATTAACTTCTAGAGTAGACAACACATTTTATTTCCCAGAATCCATTGCCTGTGAATTGCACTTCAGTAAACCTTACTGCCATTCCAAATAAAATTCACATGAAAAGGATGTAGCTACTTATGCAGTGAGGATGGTTGGCACTGATTATAGAAATGGTGGATGGTCAGGACACGGTATCAGTGAGAGCTAATGGAGGATGTTGACTCATCATGTTCTGATAGCTAATGAATAAAGATAGACTGCATACATACCCGAGACACACTCAGACCAACACTCATCCCTTAATTAGTCACAATATACATCCATTAGTGACACAGACCAACCGCATTTGAGCTGTGAATGGGAACGCAATAAGACACAGCAGGAAGGTGAACTCTAAACATGTTTTCAGCACCATCATCATAATCCCTACCTCCATTATTTATGATCCCTGGTTCATGGGAGTGTCACATATTTAGAGAAATGCTACTGAAAGTAATGAATCGACAGAATCAATGCTGATCTTACACCCTCGTCTGCTTCATGGAATAATAACTTGCTCGGTAATTACAAAGATTAACCTGTAACTAACCTTTCCATTCCACTTTTGTGTCCTCTTCAAAATATCACACAATTGTTGATCATTAAATAATTATTGGGTTTTAATACTTGGATGATAATGGGACTGATAAATTTATCCCACATTCACGGTGTGGCTCTTTTGTTCAGCTCCAGATATGTGCTCTGGAATTCAACCATTTCATTGTAAAAGGGAACAATAGAGTTGGCAAATGTTACATGCATGAAACAGGCTACCATCCAAACTAGTTCTGGATTAACCTGATTATTTAGGCATGGTATCAGGGAAGCTGCTTTCCATCAGTTTATAGACCAATGAATCAAAATCCTTGGTTTGTCATATAGGATCAAACATGGAGCATGAATTTGGACAATGGTAATTTTTTTTTCTTGAGGAAATTGTTCGGCTTGGCATTAAAACACAACTATCTCCATGCTCCAAAAACATTTTTTTTTGTATGTGTATATATGTGTGCTTGCAAATAAGGCTTTAATGATTGACAATGCTAATAAACCACATCAAGAGCATGTATCTCTCTTTACCATTGTTCGTGTTTTCCGAAAGTCAGAGTAATTGGGAGACATAGTTACTGAATAATAAGGCTTTAAGCAACCTAGTGTCTAGTTCACCGTTTCTTTCCTCGTTAGCATGTTTAATACTGTTGCTACAAGCCATGCATCCTTAACCGAACTCTACCACCATCTGACCCAGTGCACACCAAATAAACTAGATTGAACTGAGGCCAACCTGTCAGTAGCAGTTGCCTGTTAGATGTATAGAATGTATATTAGTGTTAGTTTGGTAGTTAATGTATTGACTACAAAAACTAAGTTTTACCACCACAGAAAATGGTGTTAAAATCAATAATCTGTGGTATTAAAGACACAGCTACCTAGGAAAATAGACACTTTCTTAAAGTACATAATTTACAAAAATAATTTACAAAAATATTACAAAAATAACTTTTTTTTCAACAATTTCTTCTCTTCTTTGTCAGTCTTCAACATGCTTTCAGGAGCCGGCATTCTGATGTAGAACGTCCATCTCTTAGTTCATCATCTGTATGTTTTGGTTCATAAAACGCGGGTGCAAAAAAATTTCATCCTCGGATCGAATCTCCAGACATTTTTTAACCCTATGACTGTTTTATTTGCTCGTACCGGGTTCCTTACCAATGCATTCAGCAGCACACACGCAGCTTGCATTAGGTACATCTCGTGAATGCACGGTGGAGACTGACACACAAGAAGAAATTGGTTGAACCACATGTTTCCCCCCCCCCCCCCCCCCCCCCCACAAACATTGGACTATGAACACATGGACCTTTCTGGACCTTGAACATGGTAGTCTCGTTGCTGTCTATGCAGGGTAAGAAAGCTCTCGGATTTCATCAAAAATATCTTAATTTGTGTTCTGAAGATGAACGAAGGTCCTTACGGGTTTGGAGCGACATGAGGGTGAGTAAATGATTACAGAATTTTCATTTTTGAGTGAACTATCTCTTTAACATTATTGGTGTGTTGTTGCAGTACTACTGAAAGAGTTTTTTGTGGTTATTGCATGATGATTTGGCAACAGAGTATTTCAAAGACAACCATGGCCGAAGGGCAGATTTTCAACGTTTTATTTTCCATCCATTTGAAAATCTGAAGGTGAACGTATGACATTGGTCATAATTTGATTTCGAAAAAAATGTGCCTCTAAAAGGATTGTGGTAATTTAAAAAGACCATTGTGTTTTGACCTTATCACACCATCCAATGCATAACTGTGGGGAGATTTTATAGAGAAATCTAGGGATGCACCGAAATGAAAATTCTTGGCCGAAGCCGAACAAAATGAAACACTGGGCCGAAGGCTGAATACCGAACACGGTTTTTCGCATTTCCTCCCCCATGTAGGCCTATTTAGCCATTTTTTTTCACCATTGCATAAATTAAATTACAGTAATTAGTAAATCAATTACAAAACAACAATTTAAAAATATTTACTTAACACTGAACATTTTTTAACATTCTAGCAGACATTATACCAACAAAGCACAATTTAACTTAAAATTAATAAGTTAGTAAAATAAAATTTTTTGGCCATTTTTGAGACTAGAATCAGGTATGTATTTTTTGCTGTACAAATAAAGGCAGCCTTGCTGAGCAGAAGAGAATTCTCTTAAAACATTAGAATATATTACAGATCCCAATTTGAACACTGTGTGAATGTTATAATAAATGCATCAATAGAGCTGTTGTAGGGTAATTATTATAATTGTTATTATTGTCTTACTTTTTTATTTTACAGAACAACAGTAAAAATTACAATAATAACATTTATTAATGTTGATGGAGTTCTTGCTTTTTCTCAACTTTTATTATGGCGGAAACCCCCGCAAAAAAGATCTCTGCGTTTCTTTTCTTTTTGTTGACAACAGCATGCAGATTTATAAATAATTCTCATTACGAATATGTTGCATGTATCGCATTGTCACATGCCTTTAAAAAAAATCACAAAAATGTTACTGAGCAACTGACTAGTAACACAGTTTTAGCACAGATTTTCCTCGCGCTTTGGACTTTGAACCCTGGCGCCGCGAGCTCGTGCAGCACTGTCAGAATACATGCAGTTTATGCGTACATTAGAAAATATAACATTCTGCAGTTTATTTACTAATGGTTTGAGGCATTTCGTGATTTCAATCATCATACAGTAGCCTAACCACCAGCATCAGCCACCTCTTCTTGTCTTCATTGAGACATGTGTATAGGGCCCCAAAAAAAAGCACTAAACAGACTCTCACTGTCGGTGCTTCGTGCTTGTAATGATTTCTGCATCTTTCTCTGATAGTTTTAAAACCTTTCACACTGCCGACATGTTTGCTACATTAATGCGTGCCTCTATTTGATCGTGTTAGTCATTGTTTGGTACGTATTATTCGGCCTTTTCGCTTATTCGGCCGAACACCGAAAGAGATTTTTTTGCTATTTTTGGCTGAATAATTTCATTTGCCGAACATTCGGTGCATCCCTAGAGAACTCTGCAAAAAAAAAGAAAAAAAAAAGCTGCAGCAATGTTGGTGAACACAGGTTGTTAGTTGAAATTTTTCCGAAAAGAACGCAACTTTTTCCACCCTGACACTTCAATGTTGCAAATGTTGTGAGGAGAGAGAGCCAGACTAATCACAGTCAATCAAAAGATTTGTTCATTTACAGACCTGACTCAACGACACCTCGACAGTGGCATGAAATGTGTATCAGAACAGACTTGAAATACTAAAGGAACTGTGAACTAAATCATGCAGTCTTTGTAACGGGATGACTGCGGCCTTTCTAGATGTTAATGTGATCTTACTTTAGGTGATGTTCTGCGTAGATAAAAGAGTAGAGTGAAAAAAAGGGAAAATTTAAAAGAAAAACAATTAAGGCTTCGAGGTAATGAAAAAGAGTTAGTTAGTTTTAAGATACACACAGATTGTGTATGTGTGTTATAGTCTGACTGTTTCCCCAGATTCATTAAAATACAGGGACAGGCACGCTGAGCTGATCTCTGTTCCAAGGACAGTGCTACCATTAGGCAGTCACAACATTCATCAGTCAAATTAGGAATGTTTTATTCAGCATAGAGAGAAAATGGAAATTCACAGACTCCTCTAAAGGTTATGTAAATAGCCAACAGTGTGCTCTCAGCACTGACAGAAATGCCCACTCATTTATTAACTGGTTAATTAGTTATTTTTTTCCTATTTTGCTTCTAATGGTCTGACAGCTGTGCAGCATGGGGGTATCCCTGGAAGATCTCTTAAAGAAACATGGTGTACCTTTTGCTTAAGGCTGCAGCTTTTGTTTGCAGATTTTAGCCAAGGTAACCAATCAAGATGCTGTCTGTTCTGGGCCAGGCGTTTATGAAGTAAACAAAACAGAGGTATTTAAAGGAAGAGCTCACCAAAAAGCAAAGTTATTCGATAAAAACACCTTTTTTTCACCAGTATGTTTTTTGTTGTGTTTTGTTTTGTTTTTGTTTTGTTAATATTGACATCAAACATGACATGACTTGCTTTGATACAGCATATTTGAAAGCGTCAGTAGCTGTTTCCATCACCCTATTTTAATGCAAAGTTTGAAGTATCACATGAGAAACGAGTGATGGAAACGCCAAATTTTGAATAAAAATCCCTTAATTCGCAAAAACGTTTTTACGCTCGCTTGAGGTGGTTTTTGACTTGTGCGAAAAAGGGTTGATGTGAATAATGGGAGATGGAAATGCATTTGTCGAATAATTTCCTCCATGCACATCTAAAAAAAGTCATGTGACTTGCCACTATTGGGAGCGCAAAACTGACTAAACCCCCACGGATCCGATCTCATTCTATTCAGTGCGCGGTCCCATTGAAATGTTATGGTCATTTGGAAATGCACGAGCAATCCCATCTGTCTCGGCGCTCATCACACACAGTATTTTCTTATAATTGCCTCCAAAGATGTCTAGTCACGACGCGTTCATCCAAACGCCATATCATCCTCCTACTCCGTCATTGGTGTCATTTGTGGTTTCATATCTGCTCTCTCTGATGGCTCTACCCTTAATTTATTATATATGAAAATTATTATATTCTCCTACTTTTCTTAGTGATTTATAGTGCCAGTTTATCAGGAAGTGACAATTTTGTTCTCTTTTGACTATTCCTCGCCTTTGCTGGAGCTTTTTCTTCGAACTACAGGTGGTTCTTGTTCGTCTAATGTGGTGTCGCTTCTGTCATGCATATTATTCTCCTGTTTTGCGCCGCTACAATTTCACCCCTATATGCGATATTCCAGTTTTGCGCACAAGTTACATTCGCAACTTTGGATGAAAACCTGGCTAGTGGAAGGGAATATTTTCAGTATATGACATTGCTGAATAAAGTCATATGGGTTTAGAATGTGTGAGTAAATTATGACTTTTTCTTTTTGGTGAACTGTTCATTTAAATTCATTGAATTATGAAATTAAAACTGGTGTATGTGCATGTAAATCTGTTCCAGCATCAGCCTCATTTGCAGAATGCGTCTTCCTATTACTCTGCTTAGCTATGCAGATGAGATGGTGGAATGCCTGTCAATTCGCTTTCAGCATTTATGAGTTACCCCAAGGTCTATAGAAATCTCCAGCTATGGTTATTCCATAGTTGTACTCATCATAACAAACTGAAGCACATGTTCCTCTATGAGGATTTTTTTCTCAGCCTTTGTTTTGCTCTTGCTACTGTAGTCCCTGACCACAAACATACAACAACCTAGTGATCAAGTGCTTCAGTAGGAGCTGCCAGTGGTGATGAAGATGGATACAGTAAGCTGTAGGAACACAGGTGTTAGTGATTGTCTACCCAGATGTAGCTTAGCTTGGTACTCTGTAGAAAACCACCACTTCCAGAGGAGCCAGTCTTTCTAATGCAGGGTGACAGGACCTTGCGTTCTTGTCTTGATTTTCTTGTAAATTGTGGTTGAGTTGCTCCACAGTTGAGATATCACATAGTTGTTGAAAAACTGTACTTTAGGTGTGTGTGTCAATAATAAATAAACAAAAACAATTCATATTAGAATGGTATAGCCTAGGGCCAATGTGTTGAATATGGCCAGATGTTTGTTTATAGGGGAGGAGCAAATATTTAAATACTGAGATGCTTAAATGTTGTCAAAAAGCAGAAACCGCATTCCATCTCTAACCAGTTGACACTATTTTTTGTTTGTTTCTATTTATTTTCTACAGTTTTCATCCTGCTGCTTTCAAGCTGGGTTCCTTTTTTATTTGTTAAAAGCTTTGTTTGTAACATTTGTATTTTTGGCACATAATGTACTGCATGAAACTGTACATTTAACAATTCTGCAGGTAGTTTTAAGTTAAAATGTTTATTTAGTAAAGGCAATCTGTTGAAGTGTTTGTAAACAAATAGAAGGGGAGTATTCATGTGGATTTTGTGGTTTAATCAAAAATTTTGTATGTGCTTTTCTTACTGTAGCCCTTGCACCTCTAACCCATTTCTTCCTCTTGAAAACACCCAAATTAGCTTCCTTACTGTAAAATGCTACATAGGCGTTCAGTTCTCTAACAGTGACAGAAATTAATTGGCTGCAGTGATTTTGATGTGCTAGCTAACAAAGCACATTGCCTGCTCATCAACTCAACTGACCCTTTCTTCATTTTACAGTGACTCAGTTACTCTCTTTGCTCCATACTTACCATTTCTCTTAGAAGTGTGATTGTACAAACCTGAGGCTATAGCTGTGCTCGTTTTGGTCTCCAATAACTATGCGGTTCTTTTTAAGTTTTTGTACCTCACCCTGTGTACTGTTGAAGGGTCATTTAATCTTTTCTTAAATATCCAAATCCAAACTTTTCCAGACCATCAGCTCCCTCTATAAATCCTAAACACTTTGAAACACACTTATTAGCAGATAGTCAGCTGCATATGTTTTATATTCACACATCTCTGTTGAGGTTTTTAGACAAGCACTTCAATAGAACATCAGAAATGGCTTTAAAATCTTATCAAAAGCAGTTCCTAAAATAGGAGTTACAAGTCATCCATTAATGCATTTACAGCCTTACCATGCAACTGCCTCCTCATTGTAGACACAACACCGTCCTCTCTTCTGGAGTAAATGTCAGTGGAGTCTTGGGGTCTTAAGCAGTGGTCACAGCAAGTGTTTCTCATCGCTGAGGCTAGAGAAATGAAAAGCTCAGCGGTTGCCAGATTGGCAGGCTTTATTAGTCCAGTCTTGGGTCTTTTTCTGTGGGCTTGGTGGGAGAAACGGTGGCATTCTGTTCGCCTCTTAATTCTCCTGACCAGCAGGACGTTGAGAGGTCACTGCTGGACATCACCAAGCAATCAAAACCGCATTTACTTGTCTAAACCCTGAAACACATCAACACCGGAGGGTGTCCCTAAAACTAATTTGCTTCGGGATGGAAAGGGTAAGCTCAGGCGACTGGCGATGTGAAGTGACCAGTGAAGAACATTCTAGAGTTCAGCAGGGCTTTTCGGCTGTGTTATTGAGACTTTGTGAGCTGATCCGTCTCTGACTTCTTGTCTGTAACTTAGTAGACGTGTTGTTTGTTTGCCCACTGGATGTGGACATTTGTGTCCTTCTGCTGGCATCTTTACTTTCAGTCTCTGAGCATGTGTTTTCTGGGTGTGCATTGTTGTAATGATAATATTTGCCAGCTGCCACCCACCACAATTTAATAAGGTTTTTAATAAAACAAATAATCCTTTGTGTTATTATATTGATCGATATTTAATTGTGCACACTCTTTTCAACTGTGTTTAGATATTCATCTCAAAATGTATATTAATTTTTAATACTGTACATGGTATATCTTCATTTTTACATTTTATTTTTATAATTGACAAATGATCAAATGGTTTAATCAGTAGAAACGCCTTTTATCCTTATTCATAGCTTTAGAGCTGATGCGGCCATTTGTAACTTAAATGTGCGAGGCTTCTGTGTCATGTCATACGGCTTGTGTTATTTAGGCTATACAAGACTAGCATGTTACCTGCTTGTAATATCATATTATTTTAATTCATTCTCATAATCATAAACTCACTGGTTTGTAGTGCACATAGTTTTACTCACTGTTTACTGTGCTTTATTCTTCTAGTTATTTACCTATAGCAGTTAATGAATCAGAAGTCATGCAAATTCCAAGATAATCGACTAATTATACATTGCAAAAGGAGGATACAAAATACTTTATATAAGTTTTATAATTATAATTAGATTATGGAAGATTGGCTAACACTTTTGATTGTTTTGAGTCGCTCATAAAACACACTTTTTTTTTTTCTTCTTATTTTTCTCGCTATAGTCTCTCTTGACGAGACTCTTGTAGTTTAGCCTGAACTGTGTTCAAGTTTTTATTTAATTAAATTAAATGGGCAGGCCTACATATGAATTAATTTGAAATATTTGATTTGAATTACGTTCATTTCTTTTCAACAAATTTATTATTTAGATTTTTTTTGTCAACAGTGGCTTTATTTATTCATATGTGCTGTTTGTATGCCAGAAATCACATCCTGGTGAGAAGTGAATAATACCATGTGATGTACAACCCAAAAAGCCTACTCCTTTTTTTTTTTTTTTATTCCCTCTTTTTTATCTGCCTGCAAAATGTCTGCTGTCCCCCTGGCAACTGCTATAGAGGTAAACATTCATTATTTGTGGGAAACTGCATTGCATTTCTATTTTGTTTTTCTACCTCACTTGCCTTCTACAATTTGTTTTTCTGTTATGCACCTCCTGACAATGTAGAAACATGTGCAGAGAAGAATGAAAGTAATGGATGCCCGAATGGTGTTTTTATTTTTTTTTGATAAAGTTTTTTTATAAATAAATAAATATATCCTAAATAAAAATGTTCTCCCACACAGCCTGGTTATCTGCATGTTGCAACTTGCAACATACATAAATTTATTGTCATTATGATTTATTTTTTCTTCCTTATAATCTTTGACTTAATTAAAAACTCAATATTATGGACATAGCTGCTTTTTTTTTTTTTTATGTTTTGTCTTGTTTTGTACATCCAAATGATGCACAGGGCTATTTTTAATGTCTGTGTTATTGTAATATCCTAAAAGCTGGGTCAAATTCATATTACGGTGGCCTGTGTCTTTTCTCAGGCTTAGAGTGCACCTTCTTCACCTTCTTGAGTCTTTCAAGTGTATGTCTGTGCTGAAACACCTTTCCTTGTCCCCAGGATAGTCCATTTTATAATGTCTTTATGCAGCTTATCATATGTTACTGCGCTAATTATCTCTTGCCATTGACCTGACTTTGAAAGGGTTGCAAGTGGGACACGCGCAGCACTCGTAGGAGCCTAAGGAGAGGTTGAAGGGGAGCTATCCACTCCAAAAGTCTTTCTGCTCTAAGTTAATTCCCGTCCTTGACTGACTCTTACTTATGAACTCCTGGTTTATCGTATAAGGTGTTCGGGACATCTTTCCTTTTTATGTTTAACAGAGAAATGGTCACTTTTATCAGGGAGAGGCTGATGGTTAATGTCAGCCCTATTACAGATCCTCTGCCAATAACCCGCAAATTCCACTTCCCCATTTGTCGACGGTTGACCCCAGCAGATTGCAGACAGGAATTAGGCGCTATCTGCTGTGAGCCTGCCGTAAAAGTGATGGCGAGATTTTGCTATAATCTCTTAATTCCCTCAGATAGACACGTCTGTGCCGCGGCTGAATGTGACACAAGATTCATATTCTATGTTTCATCTCTTTTATTTATGGCTGTATTAAAGCACTTGACATTTACACACCTTTTAAGTGTAGCTCACACCTTGCCTCTTAAGTTATGGCTTAATCTAAATTTCTTGAAGTTCACAGAGCTTGCACAGAGCTTTTCTTAGAAAGGAGAGGAACCTGAGAGGGTGTATTGAATTAAACCGATAGGATTCTATGTTTTGGATTAAATCACAGGCATAAGAACATTTGTAAGAGATTCGTGCCCTGTTAATTTTCCCCTTGTGTGTTATAAAAAGTACTTTGAGAGCCTCAATTACTCAACCTGAAACAGATCAAATGGATACTACTAATGGTAAAAGTTAAAGAACATCTAATGTTTTTACAGTTATACACATTTTCATTTAATACTGTAATATTCTAGGCTACTGGAAAACTTTGAAGGATTAAATCTAAGGTTTAAAGGTTATGAAAGTTGTGAGAGCTCATTTTAGATTAGCACTGATTAAAAGGCAGATTATTTGTGCAGCAACTTTCGTTTGTTTTGGTTTATAATGAATCAGGAAAAAGTGTGAAGTTGAGCTAAGCATTTATTTCTATTATTGATGTTTTTGATCTAATTTTTAATAATACGTTAGACTGGTCTCACTGAGGGAGTTTTCATTGTTTAAAAACTCAAAGACATCAGCACACCTGTTTTAATGCTGCTATTAATGTGTTAATGAGAACTCTGCATATTATGCAGCCTTTTCTTTCTCCCCTATTCCCTCTTCAAGGTCTCTTCGTAGTTATTTTAATACTTCAATAAGGACTGTTGAACTGTCTGTGAACAACAGGAAAAAAGATAAAGCTATACATTAATAATTATGTCTCTCTAGTTTTTAATGTCGAAAGGCTGCACCTGATTGATTTACAAATGAGTGTTTTTCAGTTTCTTTAGTAATTAATGCAAGCCCCTAAACCAAGTCAAATCATTTCAGTGGTGAAGGTGCCGATTTCAGCTTTGAACACTTCCAGCTATTTTGGTTCTGAAAGACAGCTAAACCAGTTTTTGGTTGTGCACCTGTTTACCACATCATGCTGCTGAAAAATCATTTCCGTTCTTACTGACTAATTGCGCATCTTGTGGTTGTCTGCCTTTTTTAGGAATAATTTCCAAAGAAAAGTATTATAATAGCTCAAATGTTCCTTTATGGAAAATGGATGCTTTACTGTGATAACGTACTCCCCATGGCGTTCAGGAGATAATTGCCAGATAAATGTGAATTCTATTGTCGACAAAAGCTCTTTTGAAAATTGCAGGTGCTCAATGAAATAAGACAGACATGATATTAAATCAGATCAGACCCTTTCCCCCATTTTCACCTTAACTCTTCTGAAATGTAGTGTGCTGCTCTTCAACTCCAACCGAAGATAATTTTTTTTTTTTTGTTCAGTTGTTCAATTTGCAGTTGTATCTTTGGCTTTCTTCCTCTTCGTCCCCTGACGCTCTAACTCCCATAAGCACAGTTCTGTAATTCCCTCCAAGGTTTCACAAGGCCATGATAGCCTTTCCACAATCTACTCTCAATTGAGTTTTTGTCATTGCTGAAAGGCTGTGTTTGCAAACCAATTACTTTAATGGAGAAAGAAAGAACACCTTTTTGATTTGCATTTCAGTGCATGTGATAAATTCTTTATCTCATAATTACACTGTAGGTTTGGTAATGGAGTGTATTTTAATGAACCAGACTTTTGCATGACAATGAGCTGTGATGGTGACAATGGAGGTATGACTGTCAAATAGAGAAAGAGGGCATAAGCAATTAAAGGCGCAATCATGAGGCCCATTTTAACTGACCAAACTTATCATGATCATACTGATCATATTTTTTATTAATTATTTGTATTGTCAGCGCTCAACACTAAGGTTTTTTTCTACTGGCCCAGTCGGGCCAGCGGTTCAGATTTGTACTTGAGGCCGTGTGCCGAAGCTCTCTCTGAAGTATTGTGTTTAAATGGACAAATTCACACAAAAATTATGTCAAAATGCCCGTCTTGGTAAGTATCCTATAGCAGACATAGCCGGCTGAACGTACTGGATCAGTGCATTCTTTTAAAGTGACAGCACTTTCTTAATATTAATCAAACAACAACAACAAAGAAATCACTCACTGCTCTTGATTTAGCTTTTGTAACTTTAATGAAGATTAGTCTTTAATTTATACAGTTAAATATGCAATGCTGTTTTACATTTCGTTACTTTATTCAATTTCTGTACCTGAAACTAATGTTAGACCTACCTAAAAAAAAAAAAAGCATCACTGTTTATTTTATTTGTATTTTTGATCTATTGTTTTATTTGTGTGCTGTTGCTTGTAGTTAATTATTCTTATTTCTTTAATTTTTATTATGAACAGTAGATTTTTGCCTAAACATAGCACATACCGGACCGTACCGAAACCGTGATACAAACCGAACCGTGAGTAATGAACCGTTCCAACAACCCTAAGTTAGAGGCACCACTATAGTGTAATCAACATAATCAAACAACAAAACACACAAAAAAACTGTGCACTGTTTGATTTATTTAGACTGTAATTCAAAATCGAAAGCAAAAACGAATAGTCTGGCTTTAGGGATGCACCGAAATGAAAATTCTGGGCCGAAACCGAAAATTCTGGATGCACTTGGCCGAAACCGAAACTGAAAATGCTTTGTAATAATTATTTATTTTATTAAATAATATGAAGTAATTTTGTAAGACTTTTTAATTTATCTAAATTTTTAATGATGTTTTTTTTTATGAAAAAAACATACTTTTACTGAAAGTAACGCAATAAAATTGGACAGAATTTATATTAATATTAGTAACACATTACAATAAGGTTCATTAATTAAAATTAGTTAACTACTTTAGTTAACATAAACGAATAAACAATGCTACTTCAGCATTTCAGCATATTAATCTTAATGTTAATTTCAACATTTACTATTAAAATCAAGAGTTGTGCTTGTTAACAGTTAATGCACTCTGAATTAACATGAACTAACAGTGAACAACTGTATTCTCATTAACTAACATTAGGAAAGATGAATAAATACTTTAATAAATGTATTGTTCATGTTAGTTAATAGGCTAAATTAACTATCACTAACTAATGGAACCTTATTGTAAAGTGTTAACTTTATGCTTTTAATTTTCGGAGTGAGTATAAAGAGGCAGAATTATCTCGGTGTGTTTCAGAGATGCTCCCTATTCTTGCTTGCGCACTATAATGAGAGGTAAAAGGTTGAAAAAAAAATGTGTGTGATGAGAGGTACATGTGATTCTGGCACTGGGGCGTGATACAATGCCCACACTTTTCCTCTCTCAGTCCTGGTGAGGTGGCCTACAGATTTACTGAGGTAGAGGGCTCTTGCCAGCACAGTGGTGGAAGATGAGCTAGGGCTTTCCGTATACATGTCTGAGAAGATCTCAGCCTGTCAGACTTTTGAGAAGTGTGCATCTCTGTATGTACTGGCAAACTGTCAGACTTTTTTGAGGGGTGGGAGAGTGTTTTTTGTTTGTTAGTTTTGATGCCTCTGTATGGATGTACTGCGGACTCTGAGAAGCATCAAGACTGACTTTCCTACGCTCACTTTCTAAATTGGATTTTGAAGGATGTAGGCGTCTATTGGAAAGTGGTGCGTTCGTCTGGTGTGCTTGTTTTGGATATTCAAATGCATGTACTGCTTTTTTGAGAGCTGTGTAATTATCAGCATCTGTATAAGACAGAATCCACATCCATTTTTAGTAACGGAAATAATATTCTTGTAGAAATGGGTGTGTGCTATATTTTGCCCTCACTTTCAGGTTGTCAGTTCGGTGGTGGGGTTGGGTGTCGTGTTTGCAACCCTCCATCGATCAAACCTTTTTTCCAATGGCGCCTCAACCGTTTCCAGGTTCTAGGCGCTGCTGAAACCACAATTAAAATGATTGATTGTTAAACAGATCGATTATTAGCAAAGTAAAACAAATGCCTGCCTGTCAACGATTGTACACAGCAAACAAAGAACACAGAAATTTAAAACAATTTGCCCCCCCCCCCTAAAAACCCGCCTCCTAATTGCTCTCGACTGTAGACTGTTATCTGTTTACAATAAAGGCTATACAACATCACGCTGGTCTCAGCATCACGGCGGTAAATAGATGCAGCTGAAACTGCTCCCTTTTGTTAAAGCACCCTAAAATGAAAATTGCTATGGTTTATTCACACTCATGGCATTTCAAAATTAGTTTGACTGACTGATTTACGAAGAATGGACACAAAAGAGAGATTTTGAAACAGATTGTAACTGGGCACTTCTTTTCCCATATATTACAATAATGTGAACTGAGGCACTGTAAGTATGTTTCCCAGTATATACTTTTCCTAGTGGGCTGAATATATTGTTAAGATTATCCTATTTTAACTTATCATTTTTAGGCAATTTAGAGTTTAAGTGTAAGTTTTACTTTTGATAGACATTAGATCTTGTGATTAGACCCATGAATTCTATATATTGTTTAAACAGTCGGCTCTGTTCGAGTGGATAGTGTTTTGTGTTTAGTGATGGAATTCGTTTTGATGATTGATTGGCTTTGTTTGAATGATCCCTGAGGGGTAGTAGCAGCTTAGCATTTAGATCATAAGTTTATTTTGGCAAAACCTCTGATGTAACCGTACAGGGAATATCTATTTTGTTTTTTTTTTTCTGAAAATTTTTCAGACCAACAGGCCTAAGTGGATGTTTAGGTACAGGATTTGCATTAGTTGAAACTTAGTCAGGCTAAATGGGCACTTTATTGACAGAATCACGTGACCCCTCTTGTGATGATCTTGAAAGCAATGTTTGCCAATGACAGCCAATTATGTATCTTAGATTGGGCGTGGCTTAATAATGCCCTATGACATGTCTATCAGAGCGCGGTTCTACATGGTTCGACCAGAAGCTTTCCTTCCGTCGGTTTTCCGATAAGTAAGCCATGAAAGCTGTTCTCATCAATCAGTCATGGTTCGCTTCGAGTACATTTCGGACGTCAGTACTCTTAAACTTCCGACATGGGTTAAAGACCAAATCTGTGGACTATTTGTTCTTAGGTGATAATTGAGGGTGTACTGATGTTGAGTTATACTTCCGTGTTGCGCGTACATGGTGGCGCACACTAAGTCAAAGGCGACATGCAAGCACAGATAGGTGACTTGGCCCTCGGTCGTTTTCGCTTGGTGATCACTTCCTCCGCGACGAGATGGCGCTCGCCACCTAGTGAAAGCTGCAAACAAGGCCCGTGCTGTATTTAATCAGATGTAGAATATGATAGGCTTGAATTGTGCTGCCGGAGGTGTCGCGGGGAAGGTGTTATGAGACAGCTATGAAGCGCAGTGTCCTGATAGAGAGGATCAGTATAGCAGAAAACGATGCACGTCTACACCCCTTTGTCGACCGGTCGATTAATCATGTCACGAATGGAGCTTTCTGCTAGATGTCACTGTTATAAGGTGGTTGAGCTGGTGTTACGGCCAACGCTTCGGTGTATGGGAGTCAGATTGCGACTTCTTCCCCATAGTGTGTGAGTGCGCGTGCTGTATGCGAGAGGCGCGCCCAGTGCCTCTGGCATCATGTGTGGCTGCCAATGCGATCTCACCACTCACATGTGGCGGCAGGTTGCCGTGTCAGCTGTCTGTGAGTGGAGGAAAATCATGTTTTGGATGAGAATCTAGTAGATGTTAGAGTTTTCATGCTTTGCTTTTTTGTTGAATCTGCAGACTCATTTTCTGCATTGATTGGGGGGCAACTGTCATATGTGACCATTTGTGTGGCCTGTACATTTCATATATAGCTAGACAAGTGAAGTAAACTGCTGTAGTCTTTGTGTTTTGAAAAATTGTCTTTTTTTATAGAGTTGCTTGAGGACATAATAGGAGACGAGTTTTATGGGCTGTATCTTGTCAAAACGTCTCTGTTTTTGGCACCACGCAATTGCAGACTTTGACTGAAGTCTCCACTGGGCTCAGACTCTTTCTCATAATAAAACATGCTCCCTCTGGTCCGTCACCTCAGCTAGATGACAGCGGCGTATTGTTTTTAAGTCAAAGGAGCTGATGCGCAATTATATTTAATGTTCTCTTTGAAACTTGAAAGGTTGAAGTTAAAGTGATTCTTTCATTTCATGTAGTGTATTTAGTTTCTATGTGTTTTTTGTTGTTTTCATTGCCTTGATCTGTTTATTTTGGCAATGACATTAGAATTGCCATCAGTTTATCTTATGAAAAGCAAAGGACTCTCAAATGCTGTTACAGATACTCATCTGTGTTCTTGTTTGGTGTCTCTTTTCTTTCTTTCTTCCGCCCGTGCAGATGAAGGTCAGTACTGATACTATTTTGGAATGGAAATTCAGAGACTAATGGGAGTGTTGTTCCGTTCACGAAGAGTCAGCGTGTCTAATTGAATATAGATCACAGAATAATTCTCTGATTTGACATGATAAAAGCTACTCTGACTCTGTTGGGGCAGCCATAAGTACCTTTTCAAGATGCTGATTTAATACGCACGTTTAGGACTTTAGAAAGTGGGATGGAGAGAGAAGGAAAGAAACAAGAAGGGAGGAAAAAAGTCCTCTCTTGAGCCCAAATAGTCAGGCCCCAGAGCTCTTAATTATATCAGAGCGCTGAAAGGAGAGCTGAGCCAGTGCTGCCGTGCTCATTTGCATTATGCATTAAGGTTAGCCTTTGTATTGATGAAGAGGGCTGTATCGGTGCTCCTCTCCTTCCGCTCTTTCGCTTAATGCCATCTCTGAAGGCACTAAATGGAGAAGTTCCTGCATGGTTTGTATCACAATGTCAGATGCTGTTTAGACGGTACGGACCTCCCACTCACAGCAGGAAATATGATGAATCATTAGGATGGAGGGAAGGAGGAAAAATGAATGGAACCGGGGAACAGACAATGGGTCAGAGTACATTGTGTCTTAGTTCAACAGCACGCTGAAATCCTTAGTCATTAAAGGCCATATGTGCACATTCTTTTCCAAGCTTTTAGATCTTGTTTTCTCTCCAACCAAAGTGGCCCTCTGCGTTTGATATCAGGATGTGGACATCCATTCCCTCTGTGGAGTCTGTAATTGGGAGTCACTGTTGAAGTGCTCCCCAGTGGCTAGTCCACTAGCAGGCCATCTGATGCCCAGGGCAAACATTTTCCTTAGCAGTTCATCTGGGAGACTAATACCGTGCAGAATAACCCAAGGAAGTTGAAGTTTATTTTGAAAGAGACAC
This sequence comes from Sinocyclocheilus anophthalmus, assembly GCA_018155175.1. Taxonomy (NCBI): domain Eukaryota; kingdom Metazoa; phylum Chordata; class Actinopteri; order Cypriniformes; family Cyprinidae; genus Sinocyclocheilus; species Sinocyclocheilus anophthalmus. The sequence goes on from JADLZN010000481.1 coordinate 117,614, forward strand.
ACATTAAACTCCACAGATGAAAGGTGGGGGGGGGGATATATGTTTTTCTGAGTTTGTGCTGAGGTGCGATTTAAAGAGAGAAAACCGCATTATATGCTAGTACCTTCTAGAAACGCCTGGGGCAAAGCACTTTATTTTAAAATTGGAGAATCCTGTGTACTGCCAGGGTTTGCAGCCAGTTTGCCAAATGGAATCGTAAAGTCAATTTGAAATTAGTCCAAAACAAATGTCATCAAAATCCAGATTGCAGCTCTAAAACCCTTAAAGGTCTCAATGATGTGCAATCCCATCGAGTCAGTAAACTACTTTGACATTTTTCATTGTGATGATTTGTAATTGCATGGTAGTAGAGAGAAATAGAGCATCTACACCTTTAGATAAAATGTAGCCTAGACTTCTTAGTTAACCCCAAATGAAAATTCTGTCGTCATTTACTCAACCTCGTGTTGTATTTGCTTGTTGCATTTTTTTCTTCTGTAGAGCACATGAAAAGAAAATGTACTTTTGTCAGTGAAGTACAAGTCAATAGGTATGATATAGTTTTGGATTTAATTTGATAGCTTTTGTTTTTTTGCCGCTAATGCTTTCAGCGTTAGACTGCGTTAAGGCCAAAGTCTGCGCTCCTCTGGTGTAAGATTAGTACATAGTCATTAAAGGGCTTTGCTGGACCGCTTTCAGTGAGTGCGCGTGTGTGCATTATGCATCTCAGGGTTCGATGGGTAATGATGATTTGGCTCATTATGAATCATAATGTGAACCAGGGGAAAAACTTACCCAGAAACGACATGTAGGAGAAGACCTGGGCAGACGGCCATGTTTCCCAGGGACTGACCGCCTTGGCACGTGCATGCCACACACATATGCTAGATTTTGTTTTATTTTCTGCTCTTAGGAGTATAGAGAGATACTGAACTATTTAATTTTTGTAATTTATGGGCAATCTTGTCACTTACAGACACTATTTTTCTTTTTTTCTTTTTTTTGGGGACATTCAGTTAAAGAATATGGCAGTAAGGAAGGTGGGGGCATGTCCCAGATATTTGCGCCACAAAAAGCTCAACACCTGATACATTAAATGAGCTCCCATAGGACTCAAGCAGTGGAATCAGATGTGCAGCACGCAGCAAGAACTCATGCACACACTGACGTCCTTGAGGACTAGCCCTTTCCTCCACATTCTGGGGAACTGTACGTTCTCTTGTGGAAAAACTCACATTTCTCACATGTTGGGATAGCTAGTAGACGTACAGCACAGGGGTCAGAGTTGTGTTTTTTTTGACTGGGAAAAAAAAATCTCCTTAAGTTACAATTCTTGGTAGATGAAACAAAAGTTGTGATAATCTTTTGTGATAGTCATAACCTTTTTTTTATTATGTCTTTTTTGGAAATAAATGCAGTAAAGTGGTTTTATTTTAACATATTGCTATTTATTATTTTTTGTCCACCAAATCATTTTATTTTAAAATATATATGCTATGTGTGCATTGCTAAATTCATGCGGTGTAAAAAAATATTTTTAAAAACTTGTCTGCAAGTGTTGATTAAGATGTGTAAACTTAAGTGTATTCAATGCATATGCAAAATATCTCTTTAATTATTTGATTTTTTTATAATATATTTTATTAATTGTTTTTCAATAAGATATTAAAATATCGACTAACTACAGAGAATTTAAAATTTTTTTTAGAAGTTGGCAATATTTATTTATTTATTTTAAGATTTCAAATTTTTATCATCATCATAATATCTCTGCATCAATGGCAGATAAGACACCATAATTTCAGAGACTTTTCTTGGCTCTGAAGCTCCAACATGTTGTGACATTCGGCCATAACACAGTGTTAATTATCACAACCACAGGAAGCTGAACAGGTTGATGGGACATTTTGATGATGGTTTTTTTTTATGCCCTCGGTTGCTCTCGACCCTGATTGGATGGGAGAGGCTCTGGCATTTTAGAGGCATGTGTGACCTGTCCTTTAAATGGATGATCAATTCCCTAAGCATGTCTGACATTTGCTTATGCGCTGCTGTTTTCTGCTTGCATGTAATTATAGACAATATTGCAGAGGACAGAGCAGACAGGAAAAGCAGGGGATGGGCTGAGCTTGCCAAAATCATTATTAGAACAAACAAATCATCTAACAAAGTTTTCAAGTTCAGTCTGTTGATGCTCAAAAGGCTTTAATATAAACTTTAATATCTTCTATTTAACTGTTCTGGATAATGATATCTCATGCAAGCCAAGCCAGTGCATACAGAGATAGAGAATAGACCCAGGGTTTTCAACCTTATTACTTCTATTTTTTTCTTTCTTTCGTTTGTTCATTCTTTCGTTCTTTCAGTCATTTGTTTGTTGGGTTGCTTGTTCATTCTTTCTTTCGCTCTTACTTTAGATCTTTCGTGCTTTCTGTAATTCTCTAATTTTTTTCTCATTTTCTTTCATTCCTTGTTTGTTCTTTTGATACGTCTGCTACGTTATTTATGCATTCATTTATTTTAAATATTCCTGTAATAATTTTTCTTAACTGTTTATTCATCTTGAATATTTTATTTATTTGAAAAACCGTAGGTTCCTGGGTTGAATGTGTGTCTGGGTGGGGTGCGTCCCTAGTTCAGTAATGGTTGAAAAACCCCAGTCTAGACCACTAAACTTTATTGAGAGTATGGTAGCGCAAGCTTAATAGTTACAGATCCTAGCTTGTTAGCGCACAAGTTGCTGGTTTGAACCCACTGGAGACCATGAAGTTGCTGATGTTACGTCGATTACTATTTTGCCCTTGAGCATGGCGCTTAAGCCTGGATGTTTCTGTGGGACTGGCTCGTCAATTAGTGTACTGTAAATCACTTTGTATGAAACTGTCCGCTAAATGACACCACTAACTAATGAGAATCAGGTTCGCAGCACCTTAAGGCGAACGATAGCTACAATTACCTAAGGAAACTTAGCTTCATGGTTTATTAATGTCATAAGCTGCACAGAGTTGATCTAATTGGCCTGTTGTCAGGCTAGAAGGGCTCAACACTAAGCAGACAGGTCGATCCGTGACCCAGGGCATGCTCCAGGATGTTTACCTCCGCTGCTGTGATTCCTGACGGAAGACGCCACCAGGTGATTGGAGCTTCTGCTGTGAGATCATGACTTGGCTGCTTAATGTGAGATTCTTGTTGTTTGATGTTGCCGCTGCCAGCTATATTCACGTAAAGATTTGTTTGGATAATGCGGGTTTCAAAGAGCAGGCTTGATACTGAGCGAGCATCCCCCTTATCCAAGACTTTTTATCTTTTTTCTCGTCTACTGGATTTTTAGTGTTATTTTTTATTAACGTGTAATGGGATAAACTACTTGGAACACAAACCAAAATCCTGGTTTTAAAGGAAACACTCATTATGAAGTAGCCCAAACATGGTTCTGTAGCGATAAACGAAAACTTGAAAAATAAGGATTTTCTTCCTTTGGCTCTCATTATTTTTTTAAACAGCATCTAAACAGCCAGAATCTCTTTTGAAACCCCAAATATAATGGTGTGTGGGGTTGATATTTTGCCTCGGATTTGCTGAAGATTCAGCTATTGAATGGAAGGGATGCAAAAAAGCCAATGTTTGCTTCCCTCAAGTCACAAAAAGCAGTCACCATGGTGATAAAGGGAGAACTATAAAGGAAGGACAGAATAGTAAAAAAAGAGAACAAGAGATGGGCGGAGAGACTTTCAGTGGAAGCAGCTGTATCTCTTGTATGTGATGATTAAGACCTCCATCTCCTGCGGTGGGGACAGTCAGGGCAGCAGCCCACAGGCCCAGTGCACCATGGTTAGGATAAGGAGGGCCGATCCTGTGGTGTAATGACCTGCTGCTGCTGACCATGTCGGTCTCCTGCTGGTCATGTTTGTGTCCTGGCTGCAAGAATCAACAATTCCTGGTAAGAAAATAAAAATGAATATGTAGGGAACAGAGTGTAGAAGATATTGAGCATAAGAAAAACTGAATCATTTACTCAGAAAGATAGAAAGACTGCCAACGGATGTATGTAATGGCAGCTGAATGCACATAGATCACTTGGTTGTTTGATCTGAGTGAGTTGTCTGAAGTTGGACAGAATCAGAGTGCTGCAGGTCTCGATGAAAAACACAAAAAACATTTTGCTCTACCCTTCCTCTCTTTTTGAGTTCCTCTCATCCTCTCTGTGTGTATGTCCTGTTGGTTGCACATTCAAAGCGGCCAACACTTTCCCTTAGGTCTTAAATGTATTTTGATCCCCCCTGTGTGGAAAACACCACAGAAACTGCAGTTTGTACATGGGAAATACAAACACACATGACCTCATAAACCACACTGCCCAACACACACTAGAGGTGGAAAGTTAACTCTGTATTGTGAATTGTGAGGAGTATGAATGCATTGTGTTGCCACCATCAGAGGTACAGTAATTACAGAACTTTGCTTGTATGGCTAAATGGCAGGTACAGAAATGTACAATGACCTGACTTAAAGAAAAATGCAAATGTAAATCTTGACTGTACTTGATATACTGCAACATCAGTCACAGCTTATCTTGCTGTAAGGGCTCTTTGTAATTGACCTTGATATTGAAGCATCATATTCATCTTGAATTAATTTAACTGTGCACCACTACTAACCGTGACCTTGCAAACATATATTTAATACCTGTATATTGCCCAGCCCTAATGTGCAAGATAACTTGGAAATGTAAAAATGTGTGGAAGCAGGCAAAAGCAATTTTTACCCTCCGCATCTTCAGAGAGAGGAAGTCAGAAAGATAAATCGCACATAATCAATTTCCTCATTAACACGCCGTGCCTTTGAGAACCTCAAACAATGAGAAATGGGAAGGGCGTAAATGTTTTCTTATCATGATTTGTGTCATATCTGGGGGAAAAAAAACATGCACACACTCTCATCATAAACAGCCTACTGGCTTAAAAATAGAAGAAACAAATATCAGCCTCTGATAGATATGTATGTCTAAGGATATTAAATGTCTTTGGGAGGTATGGAGGTTTCCTGATTCTTGTTCTTGTTTTTTTTCCCTTGTTTTCTTCTGTACTACTTCTTCTTCTGTCATTATGTTCTACTAGCATTAGGCTGGAAGAAGTAGAATGAATCAAACATTAGAATAAAGATGCTGACTAACTTTGTTTTGCAATGTTCAATATTTATTTGCATTTATTTTGTTTTTGTCTTATTTATTGTTTTAGTATGAGTTTTGCCAACTAATTTCTAGTAATTGCGTTTTTGTTAAGTCAGTAGGAGCTCTTAATTTCAAATTTGGCAAGCGGCAGACACTCATTTTGGCATGTTTCTTTGCAGGCTTCTCCAAAAGTAAAAGCCTTTCAGACTAATAAAAGAAGTTTGAAGATGATGATCAATATTCAATAGTTTGAAAATGAGGGTAATCATTATTTGTAAGTCACAAAAATCTTTTCTTTTCAAAGCATAATAATTAGTAAGGCATTTGTTGTTCATTCATTGTGAATTTTTACACATGACATATTCTCAAACAGCACATATTCTCTTTCAAGGCAAGTCATAGGCATATTCTCTTTAAAGGCAAGTCCGCTCTGCAGCCATCTTGGTATCGTCCCTTGGCAGCTTTTTCCAAGCATGCAATTAAAGCACCGATCTGCTTGAATGGGTGAAAAATTAAAAAGGGTTTGCCAACGTTAGTGACCATCTAATATTTTGTTCTCTCTGTTTTTCTCTGACAGGGTAGTTTGAGGAGCAGCAGTCAGATCTCTCCTCAGGAGTTTCTGAGTGAGCTGAAAGGAGGTGCCACCGATGAGAGACTGTTTGCTTGTTTAGACTCCCTCAGAGTGTCACTCACCAGCAACCCAGTCAGGTACTCACTCAAAGAAACCTAAATGGTTTACAACATTAAATTTCAAATATAAGATTAGTCATGCTTTTTGGCTTCAAAGTTTTCCTGTTTCTCTCTAACTTATGTAATTTAGCAGGATATTTTTGCTGTTTTTTCTTCTCTAGAAACCTGCTCCGCTTACACAAACACGCTTTTACTCTGGAAGGCATCCGCAAACTCTTACGCACATCTAAAACTTGACAAACCAGCTTGATATTGCGACTCGCTGTGATTACTCAAACATACACTGAACTATCCAGCCTAGCCACCTACCACATCTGACCTCCGACACTTGCCCATCGGTGTGTAACTCAGCGGCATGCCCCGTGATTTCAGACTAGAGCAGCATTACACACTGGCATTCATTAATATGTATTACCGATTGCCACGTCGCCCCAGGTTTTCCCTCCTACCTCTTAATTGTTTGATGCCATTTGCGACGAGCTCCCCTGCTGTTCGCCCGCATTTGTACCGCAAACATGACAGAGAGGCCTCTCCAGGAGGGTGAAGATGATAAACAATTTTTGAATAGTTTTTTTTGTTTTGAATAGGCTTTGCTTTTTTTCTTTTTTGTGACCATTAAAATGACTATTTTAACAGCATAGTTATAAGTGCAGTTCACCGAGAGACGCATGCTGCGGGGCAATGGTTGGAAGTGTACAATGACAGGAGAAAAAGGTTAATATGAGAGAAAATGCATATTTCATTCTCATGGTAGTGTGACTGTTGATGTCATTCTGTTGTCCTTGGATACATTTTTTATCTTGTTTTATTGTCGCCTTTATAGTTTTTGCAGACTGAGCTTTTTATTGATCTTTCAAAAAAATGTAGGAATATATTGAAGCTTGCACATTTCAAGTGACTAAAAGTTTTTTTTAAAGGCAGTGCTAGGGGCTCCAGAATCATTTGCTTTGTAATCCGAGCACAGACTTATAACAAGACATTGTTTAATTTGTTGGATAACGTGACCTTAGAAGCATCATGAGTGCGTTGCTTTAGGACACTCATTTTGTCCAGTGTCCTTTTCATCTGCAACATTTTCCTCATTCCAATCACAAAAAATCCAATAGATAAGTGGGTTAGAGAGCCGAGTGTGTGCGTGCAGATAAAGTTATTACAGGTGGTTAAATTTAATTTGACAGACCGCACTAAGCAGTGTGTCTAATTTCAAAGTCTGTGGATGGAAAATAAACCTCATCTGTGATGATGAAGGAGGAGAGAAAGGGAAAGTTGAGAGCACGTTCGAGCAGGAGAGTCGGTGTTAAACTGTTTTCATCAGCGCTGCATTCTTTATTGGCATAATTCATGAAATGTCATGATTTCTATTAGCACCCAAACGTCGTTCTGGCACATGCAGCTGTTCGTTATGGCTGTGAACGTCACGGGCGGAATGATCCACAATCGGAGAGCAATGGCTGACCTTGCGTGGAGAGTGTAGCCTGAACATTACTCACACCTGGTGCCTTATCATTTGTTCCTGTGCAAGGTTAAAACTTCTCCAAACAATTCAGTCTTTTTTTAATGAGTGTTTTTGCCATTGTCTGGCTACAGTATGACACAAAGTTGTTTTATTTGGCTATGCTGATGAAAGCCTGTAGTGTTGTATTTTTATAGGTCACTGGTGTGGGATAAATAAAGCCAGGAAAAGGATAGGAAACAAAGACTCGAGTAAAACTTGATTAGTTGCTAAAAAGGTTCATTGAGTGCGAATGCTCAGTCAAGAGGAAATGCACAACATTTAGACACTCACAGTGGTTTTTTGTTCATTAAGACTAGATTAGCCTGTATTTTAGGTCGTGAGGACCTTGATGAGTATTTCACAGTGGGGGCGGGAATGTAGAGACTAATTCTTCTAATAGACGACATGATTGATCCATGTAGCCTCATTACTGTGAACTTCTCTAGCTTCCACATGCTTTGCAATAAGAAGCAACAGAGAAGGCCGTGACAATTCCCTAATGAAAATGGACATATGGTATTTTATCATAACTAGGATCCCCACAGGTCCCTCTCAGCGATTCCCAGTTGGAAGTCTGGATGTTTATATTCACATGCAGTCAAGGCTGATATTGGCCCACATTGTAAGTCATTTTACTATTATGACAGTTTCTTCTTTTCCTTAGAGGCTGAGAAAACTGCCTCATTGTAAGATAGGTTGTTGCTTCTGTTACGAACCCCACTTTTACAAGACTCGATCAGGAAGGGGTTAAGCAACATAAAAAGGACGCGCAAGACAGGAGATCAATTTAACCATTTATTAATGATAAAACAGCTTACGAGTCACATTAATTAACCAACAGCAGATATAATAAAGAGTTAAATCAGCTAAACTAAAGCAAAATAAATCAATATGTATCCAGTAAACAAACAAAACACAGATCAACGGAAACATTAAAGAAAACACAAAAATAAACAGAGCGAGAGAAAGAGCACCGCTTATCAGTGGCTGGCTGGGCAACAAGACACGCACAAAGCTCACTGGAGGCTCTCCATCGTCAGTGGCTGGATGGCAGCAGCTTCTCAACAAGTGCGAGTCATGCTCAAAGAGCCTGGCAGTGACTGTGGCGGACACGCGCTGGAACAGGGAGAGCACATCAACACAAGCGCAACTTCCGCCTTATATTCAGTCCAGAGCGTCCTTGCTCAACAAGCTGCAGGTGTGTAGGGGCAGAGCTCAACCTCGGGAGAAAGAGATGAACCAAATCAATATATACACACAATACCCACAAATAAACAAAGAGATGCACAGTAAATTGGCGCCCATATTGCCATTGGTCACTATTTATAGTGTTAAAATGGTTGGCATCAGTCTGCCTGGTGATTTCAAGTTTTTTTTTCTTCTTTCTTCAGTTTGAAAAGTTTAAATGGAAAATGGGAACAATTTAATAAGATTCAATTCATAAACATTATTTAATGTATCATAAATTAGCATTAAACACACACAGATACGTGTATACAAATAATGATAAAATCTGTTGTTTGTACAGTGTCACCTCTCTGGAGGCCTGAAATGCAATTAAATACAAAGCTTTTTTTTTTTAAAGATCCTATCAACTGCCTTACATTTTATAAACCAAAAATTGGACTTATGTGATCGAGGGCAGGTAACGTTTCATCCCATCAGAGTCAAATTGAGCGTTTAACCTGCACCCACAAAGGTGACGATTGTACCTGGCAATGTTTGATTCTGTTAGCTGACGTACGAGGTCCTTCATGTCAACAGAATGAGATGTTGTACTCTGGGGAATCCACTCAGACTTCACCAAGGATAAAAAACATCACACATGGTGTTTTTAATAAATAAATTCTACTATTGTTTTCTTCCGAGTTCAGCTTGATAACTGGGATTCTTTGTAGCGATGGATTTAACACATCAATCATAGTGATTTAAGCTGAATGCTGATGACATTTTGATAAATGCTCTTTGTTTTATGTATCATCCTGTTTGCTGTTTTACTTGTCGAGTTGAGACAGTTCTATCCAGTTAGACAGTTCTAAGTTTAGTTTTAATTTCATATAGATATTCTGTTGTCAGTAGGATGATATGAGCACAGTTTTGCAGCGGTAGATATGTGTGTGTGTGGTTGGTAATGATGAGCTTGATGAGTTTTTCGATCATGTGGGTGAGGCTGGCCATCCTTTGCTTGGCTGGCGTTTGATTTGTACTGTCATTCTCTCTCTCCTCCTCACATGGGGCATGAACACCAAGGATATGTAGGGGGCATAATTTATACCCATACTTCCTCTTCTGCTCAGGTAAGGCGTCTGATTGGACGAGTGAGTGATGTTTCCATTAGCTATGTGCGCCATTGTGAGTGACATTTATTTTCACTCCTTTTTTGTGTCAGTTCAGGAGTTCATCCTCCCATCACAGCATAATGCTAAATGATTTTGAAAAGACACCTGTTCTGATTTAGCAGGCCTTATCGTGCTCCACTGACTGTGACTGGTTAAATATTGAACGGGATAACCTAAACAAGGACAGGGCATAGTGGAAAGATGGTAATCTTTTCCTTTCTTATGGCTACTCCTTTAACAGGATTATCATTTTGCCATAGAATATCTGCCGTTCTTAACTAAAAAATACCAAAAAATCTCACTTTTTATTGTGAACTATAGAGAAATTCCTGATGTCATTGTATCTTTGCCCATCACATCACTCTTGCTTTATTATAAAGCCTAAGTGGGGTGACTAAGGCAGCATTCTAACTGTTATGAACCATTAAAGTGACTGGTTTGAAACGCTCTTCATAGGTGGCAGCTCCACATAAAACAGTGACTCGCAACTGATTCTAGTAGACCTTAGTCAGGGTAGCGCCATATTTAAATTTGGACAGACATAAAAACAAAGCTGTGAGAGAGAGGCCTTCGTTCAATGGATTGTACAGTTGTTTAAGGGCACACTGATTGTCCAGTTAATGAAACGTCTTTCCGGAAAAAAAAGACGGCATAATTGTTACCTGCTGTTTTAAACTGCCTCTGTCTCAGGAATGTGCCTATCATGCCTCAAAATGCTGTCTATGTATGCTTACTAGTTTTTGAAACAGCTATTGATATCACATTAAAATCACAGTCCTTCCATGTGCAACCATCAGCACTTTTCATCCTCTCTCTCTCTTTCTTGCTCTCTCTCTCCCTCTCTTTCTCTCTCTCCCTCTCTCTCTTTCTCTCTCTCTGTGTCTCTCACCCCTTTTGCTCTTTTTTTTCTCCCTCCTATTTATCCAAGTGTCAACTCTGGACAGATGTGCTCTTGTCCCGACTTGTGTGGGGAGATGGAATATAAAGCATGTAATTTCCCTTGGGTTCAATAAAATGGGCTGCCAGTTCTCTCCAGGAACCAGGATGAAAAAAAAAAAAGTTTCTGCACAAGTTATTTCAGAAAGAGAGAGAACGTGTTTCTTTCGTGACTGGCCCACTCTGTCGCTTCTTTTTTTTTGTTTGCTTCCTCTTTCTCTCTGCCATGTTTCTAAAAGACACGTTTTCATCGCTTGATTGCTGAAAATGTACAAGACACTTTGATGTAAGGGAAGGATAGGGGAGAGAAACAGACTTGAGAAGAGTGACAGTGAATGTAAAACAGCAAGACGAAAATAAGGGAAGTTGTCTACAAATTTATTTTGAATATCGACAAGTGCTTTTTGTGTGTGAGAAAGGTGAAAATAATTGTTTTTTTTAAACCAAAAATATTTAAAGTTGCAAAAATTTAGGTAAACTTGCATATCCTTGCAGGTCTTCTGATGAGAAAAACCAGTTGATTCAGCTTAATAATCAGAGTTTTTTTAGTTTCTTCAAAACATTGGTTTTGCTGTGCAACTAATGGCCCTTCACACCATTTTAAGCTCATTACATATCAGGATCCCTTCTGGTCATTAATGTGCATCCACATTATTTGGTCCTATTTAGCTGTGTTTGTGACTGTCTCTTACTCCACTTTTTTTGGGTGAAAAAAAATCTAGTGAAAGATCATTTTACTTCTATGTAATAATTTACTTAGTTGTAAGGGAATTAATCATTATTAATTCATTCAGGTTTATTTCTAGCTCAGGTTTTAAAAGAACTCGATCTGAGAATTCGAGGTCCACCTGATCAAAACGGACTTTGACTTTCAATAGTTTATACTTTTATACAGCTACTCGACCAGGAGAGTTGATGTCAGTGTATATTACAATTGACTATGTAAATTTGTATTCTCCCTGGCAACGGGTTAATACATTTATGATAATTTGTAAGCTCTTAGAGAGATATTTATTATGAGTAAGCTACGAGCTAGGTAGCAAGCAAGGATCTTTTGGCAATAGAGTTGACACAAAATTATATGACACCAGACAATTGATTATTTATAAATGAAACATGAAATTTATTGGCTATTCTAGATCACATAAACTTAAGCTAAAACACACAAACATACAGTTCAGAGGAAGGAAAGTCTGTTAACGGAGTTCTGAGTTTCATAGTTCTCTCTTGTTTTCACGAGGGATGGGAATTCACCTTAAGAATTCCCAGAGCAACGCATCTAAAATTCACCAGTTCAGCAGACCATAGAAATGTTGTTTACTTGCGTTCCGCTGGTTGACAGCTGAGTTGACTCCGCGGTTGCTGCGGGCTTCCTGGAGGTCTTTGAGGGAAACCCCGTCACTGACGCGTCGGTGACGTCAGGATGACGTCCTTTGGGAAACCCTTGTCGGTTTGTGATGAAGCAGATTCTTAGTGTGCAAGCAATCTGCTGAGAGTCTTTGACTTTCAAGTTTGTTGACGATTTCAACGAGGTATCACTGAAGTGTTGAGTTTTAGTTTGCTGGTCGCTTTTGATGGTAAATGTGAGCACGCGTGCAGGTTCTCTAACATAGCGACCAGCGAGAGCCGGAGAAGTTGCAAGCCAGCTAGCTAACCAAAAACCATGGATTCTGTTCTGCATTCGGGTTTTGCTCTGTGGCATAAGTCAGTCCCCTGACGCTGGCTTCCAATCGACTCCTTGCGGGGTGGCGCGTGCATACATTAACAAGAGGCTTTAATTCATCACATGAGGACACCTATAATAATATGTTGATACGTCTATAAAGTCTCTTAAATGCAAATATTGTACATACTATTAAAGTCTACTTCATTTCAACCTTCTGCATTTCTGGTTTTCATTCGTTCAAGATTAAACTTCACACAATACACACCTTTTAATGACCTTATTTCCTAAAAATAAGGTAATAAACACTGATTAAAGTTGCACAGATTACATGAAACACGTCAAGCATATATATATACAACAAACAACCTACTATGTGTAATTCTATGCTCTGATCATTTTATACTTTCAATGATTAGCAACGATTGTCAAATGAAATCTTGTCTCTTTCCTTGGAATGCGGGGGAAAAGTGTCGAGTTCTCCGGTCACTATCAGGTCAGCTCTGGACATTTCCTGGAAAGTCTCCTGCTGGACAGGGAGCCATAAAATTGTCTCTTTTGTTGATCGGAGTTTAGCAATTTATGCGTCCACTGGTCATGAGGGTATTTCTATCTGTCTTTGCAAAGCCGTAAAAACCATTTTAGCACCGTAGTTTAAAGTACTGTCTTTTTCGCTATCTTGGGAGTATAGAAAAACAGGACAGGGAATGCTTTCACCTTACCGATGGAGCAGAGTTTACGATAAAGATGGCGGAGAAAACGAACCTCAACAACCTTCCAGAATGTGCTGGTGATGTGGTGTCTCCATCATGTAGGGGGGTCTGTTGTGAGACAGATCCTAACACCCCCCTTTTGCGCCGGTGAGTTCCTATTGCGAATGTCAGCGGGCATTGGGAACAAGGGCAGAGAGGGAGAACAGGACACACACAAGGTCCAACCAACATCTCAATCACTGAACTGAATCCTGGTGAGGGACTTGGGTTAATTTGGGGAATGGATCAGGTTCTAAATTGAGACGACATAGGGTGTGCATTATTGAATACTTGTATCTTATGGTGATTTGGGATTGCTCTAATTGTAGAGGTTTGAGAGGCGGTATAGGCGTAATTCTCAATTAGGTTTGTTTAGTTCTCAGGTTGGGTTCTTGGTCCGTTTTATCACGTCGGAACATGCGCGGGACGTCGGACGTGCATTTGTTGAAAGACTCTTGAACGGCGTTCACTCGCTTGTGGAGGAGGAAGACAAGTGTCAGAGTCACAACATATCCTACAACACTAGAGACACAGAGCGCTGTGTCAGCGGCAGACCAAGACCGAATGATTGGCGCGCCAGCGGGCGGAAGGCGAGCGATAGCTTCTAAAGCTGTATCAACAGGAGTCAAATCAATAAGTTGCGTTCCTTCCTCCTTGATCCTTTCTTCCAGTTCTGGATCGAGGACGAAGGAATGCTGTTTGAAGGGGGGCGAGATTTCGAGTTCGGCCTTATACTCGTCGTCGGTAAGGTGATACAATGCTAAATCGTCAATATGGAGGATCGAGCCCTTAGGGACATTGATCCATAAAGTTTGATTGGGCAGGATACTGCGCGTGGCGGTGTCGTGTTGATCGTAGGTGAAGGTAGCCGTACGCTCTGGGGTGTTGACTAGCCATCGGTTTCAACAATTTACGACAACACAAAAAGTTTTGGTGAAAGGAGTCAATCCTAGTTTCGGGACCTGTATTTAAAGTTGAGCTAAGGGAGTTCCCTGATGAGGGGACTAGAGGGGAAAGGAATTGTAGTGAGAGAGAGAGAGAGAATGTTTTCCCTTTTTTTTTATATATAGCTATAAAGGAAAACACAAAGAGAGAGAAAAAAAAAAAACAGACACACGGACACCGAATGAGGTGAGACAACAAACGAGTGTCACGGGTGCGGAGTACCTCCTCTCTACTAGAGGTTGGTCTTAGCAGTGCGGTGGAGGAGAGTATGTAGGTGTTGTGTTTAAGAAAGATAGCTGTATGTCTTCCTAAAATGACAGAAGTTATGTCGGTGTGGTGTAGAGTATGAGATTGTCGGTCTGTGTCAGTTGGTTTGATCTTCCCCCTTTTCCTGTCGGTTGGAGCCCTGGTGCCTCTTTATCTGGTTTCGGTGGACCCATCGAAGGACTGGCTCGCTGCGCCCTTGTCTGATTTTGATTCGATAGGCAACAGGTGAGAGCTTGTCCACAATCTCATGGGGTCCTGTCCAGTGAGGTAGGAATTTCTTTGACAGGCGATGGGGAGCGTTCTGCCTTGGTTGGGCGAAGCTGTAGTACCATACTTTGTCTCCGACATTAAGTTCCTGGTGAGAGGCCTTTTGGTCATAGTAGGCTTTTCGACCTTCCGCACTTCTTTGGAGTTGTTGTTGCGCGAAGGTGAAAGTTGTTCTCAGGTGTTGATGCAACTCTTCCAGGTATTGATGAGTGGTAAAGGTGGTAACGAGGTTCAGGTCATCAGGTTGGTACAGCAGGTGTAACGGTAGTGTCATTTGTCGCCCCGTCATCATCTCAAACGGGGGTACTCCAGTAGACCGGTGAGGGGTGGCCCTGACGGCCATCAGTACCAGAGGAAGCTTAATATCCCAATCCTTTTGATTGGCGGACACGTACTTCTTCAGCATGCTGACCACGGTCCTGTTGACTCGTTCCACTTGACCTGAGGAAATTGGGTGATGGCTTATATGGAGCTTGGCCTGTATACCCAAGAGTTTCCACACTTCTTGCATGACTTCGGCGGTGAAGTGGGTTCCTCGGTCAGAGTTGACCCTTAAAGGCAGTCCGAACCTTGAGAAGATGTGGTTCATCAAAAGGCAGGCTGTCGTTTCTGCTGTATCGTTGGGAGCTGGGAGACACTCTACCCACTTTGTGAATTCGCAAACCACGTTGAGGAAGTATTTGTTACCCCTTGTTGACCGTGGTAGGGGTCCCACCCAATCTATTTGGAGGTCCGACCATGGGAAGGTCATTCCTTTCCGTTGCAGTGGTGCTCGGTGGTTTGGGTTTGCCGGTTGGAACTGGCAACACACCAGGCATCCTTTTACGTACTCCGCCACGTCTTGCTGCATGCCAGGCCAGTATGCTACTTGCTTGAGCGTTTCGTAGGTGGCCTTGGTGCCATGGTGTCCAGCGCATGGTGAATCGTGGGCGTGCGTCAGCATTATCCCCCTTTGGCCCTGAAGGACTACGAGCATTGGCGCAGTGAGGGGCTCAGGGACATATGTGAGGACGCCGTCTTTAAGATGCAGCATGTGCTTGATAGAGTTGAGCGTGCGGAGGTCATAGGAAGTGGCTAGGTTGGAGGTGGGAATGGGATGAGCTAATGGGTCTGAAAGGTGAGCTGCAATAGTTTGCAGTGTTGGATCCGAAGCTTGGAGGGTGAGGAGATCATCAGTGGCGAATGAGGTGAGAGCTCAATGTGGGAGGAGGTGGGGGTTTGCACGCCAGTGGCGTGCTGGCGGCGGGTGATAGCAGCCACTGATGGGGTGGGTGGGAGGGCAGGACATGTCCAAGACTCTCCGTGTAATGCACCTGCTTTGGCGAGGGCATCAGTTTGGTCACTGAGATCTTTGTCTTGTCTTGGTTGACATGAGTGGCCTCGGACCTTTTTCCAATAAACGATCATGTCATGTTCAGTGACAATGGCTTCGCATGCTTGGAAGAGTTCCTGATGTTTGACAGGCTTGTTGTTAGCTGTCTTGAATCCATTCTGTTTCCATCCAACTAGATGGCATGTGAAGCTTAGACGGGCATAGTTCGAGTCGGTACAGATGAGGAGTTCTTTAATGTTGTGGGATGCAGCACATTGTAGGGATATGAGGATGGCCGCAATTTCTGCGTATTGCGATGAGTGAGGGCCTAATTTGAATTGTTGCGGCGGGCAAGGGTCAATGTTGAGCCAGACCACTCCCGCTCCAGCTTTCAAGTTGCCCTGTTGATTGTAGGAGCAGCCATCGACATATGCTGTGGGCATCCCTTCACACACATTCTCCTCGAAGTACCTGTGGTTTGTCAGTTGTGGCGGTAACGGTTCTTTGGGTTCTGCTGCTGTGTGCAGCGTGTCCGTTGAACAGTTCTGGCAGGCTGCTAGCCCGTTTCCTAGATATGATCTGTGGTTTTGGGCATATCTTGCTTCGACATCCCGTCCTTGGAGCGTCATTAGCCAAGTAGCTATGCGTGCGTTGGTTACCACGCCATCCCTGATTCGTTGGCTGTTGAGAAAGGTTACTGGCTGGTGACAGGTTTCAATGATAACCTTCTGAGCTCCAATGTAGTTGGAGAAACGCTGGATGGCCCACACAGTGCAAAGCAAAGCTTTTTCGCAGTCTGAGTATTTGCATTCTGGGGGAAGCAGTGTTTTACTGGCATAAGCGACCACTCGCTTGTCTTTGTCATGGAGCTGGTACAGGCCTGCACTGAGGCAGTGATTGGAGAATCCAGCGTCCAGATAGAACTCTTTTCCTGGGTCTGGGTAGGCCAGGCATTGTGCAGCGCACAGACGTTGCTTGAGATCGCTCATAGCCGTGTCTTCAGACCAGGTTGAAGGGTTTGTCCTTTCTCAGGAGGGAGGTTAGTGGTCGTGCGATGTCAGCGTAGTCTTCGATGAACTGTCGTGAGTAATTGCACACTCCCAGAAAGCTTCGTAGCTCAGAAATGTTAGTGGGTGTCTTTATGTTTTGGATTGCTTGGGTGCGACTGGACTGTGGTTCAATACCGTCCCGTCCAATTAGCAGACCGACGTATTTTACTTTGGTTTTGCACCATTGTCCTTTGTGGAGGGCGATCTTTGCTCCTGCTGTTGTCAGCTGGTTCAGGACGTGATCGATTTCTTTGAGGTGGTCTGTCACATTTGAGCTTTTCAACAGCACATCATCCACATAAACGAGGTTACCTCTCGTTCTAGCATCGGGGAATGCTTTGTTTAGGAAGATGTTGAATTCAGCTGGTGAGTTGGCATAGCCAAAGGGACACCGTGTGAAGGTGTATTGTCGATTGGCAAAGGTGAATGCCAACTTGTGTTGGTCATCAGGGTGGACAGGGATCGTCCAAAATCCAGAGGCGACGTCCATTGTGGAAAGGATCGTTGAGCCTTTGATTTTGGGAATCTCTTGGTCCAACTGGGTCATAGGCCATCGTGACAAGGGTACTTGCTGATTCAACTTGCGATAGTCGATAGTGGGCCGCCATTTGCCGTTGGGTTTCATGACTGGCCATATCGGAGCAGAGTATGTGCTGTTACAGGGCCGGATGACCCCCCTTTTCCAGCATGGAGTCAACAATTTCTTGCACTGGCTCATATGACGCTATTGGAATCTTGTACTGTCGCACAAATGTGGGTGGTGCATTTGGGCTTGTCGGGATGCGCACACTGTGGATGTTGGTCAGTCCACAGTCCAGGGAGTCCTTTGCAAAGGAGTCCTTGTACTTGTACAGAACTTCTTTGAGTCCTTGGCGGTCCGCTTCCTTGTGGAGGGCATCCGCCTCACTCAGGATCTGTTGGATTTGTGCGGCAAACCCGATGTAGGGTTCCTCCATGGTTAAGTCATTTGAGGGGCTCTGGGCCTTGATGGTCACCTGTGCAGGTGATTCTGTTGTGGGCTGCGTTGAGACAGCGTAGACTGCAAGGTGAGTGTCGTCTGTGATTTCTGATCGGCAGACGCTTTCTCTGGGCACTGGCAGAATAGAAGTGATGGCAATGGTTCCATTGGGTCTCGTGAACGTTACTGTGTCATCATATTCATCTGACAGTAGTTGGACTGGTATGTGGCCTATGACCGGTACCGTTAGCTCAAAGTCATGGAACGTCTGGTTAATGAGCCATCCCAGGTGACTGGCTTTGGGAATGTTGATGACACAGCACGAGATGACACTTCAATGAGAGGTGTGGCTTCCAAGGTCAGTCCTAGTCTTAGGCAGGTCCTGGAAGGTTGGAAGAAGCCTAGCTTACTGTCGAGAGAGTGGCCAGGTCGCATGTTGAGGCGGACGCTGACACTCTTGCTGTAGGCAGGTATTGCAGCTTCTTGCTCATTGATCATGGCGCATGCATCTGGCATTGTTTGACCAGATCGAAGGTTCTTGAGGTTGACTGCAGTGGTCAGTTGGTGTGACAGGGGAGCCCATATGACGTCGTTCACAATGTCCACACAGGCATTGAGCCGGACCATGATGTCTGCTCCAATGTAGATGTCATGATGTAGGTTGGGGACAATGATGAAGTAGTGACTTAGGTGTCTGTTGTTCCATCGTATGTCCACAGCGCAGATGATCTTGGAGGTAGCCATGGTTGTCGACCAGGGACTGAGAGGGAAGCGGCTGTGTCTTGAGACATGTGGGAGGCTCTGCTGTCCTTGATTCAATGTTCTGAATAACTTCAGGCTGATAGCTGAGTTCTCCGCCCACAGGGCTAATGCTGCGTCGGACACTGATGTGTCATGGACATTTATGGCAGTCATGATTCGAAGGGGGCCTGAGTCTGAGTCAGGCGCCTGCAATGAGCAGAGGAAAGGGTCCAGGTTCTTGCTGCTTGGAGTTGAGCTTGACCCTGGCCCTGGCTTTGACATTGCATCATCAGTCAGTGAGTTGGCGGCGGTGTCTGTGGTTTGACACTGCAACTCGTTGGGGTCTACTGACTGGCAGGGTAGAGGCTCACGGACTTGCGTCCATATCTTTAGTTGCTTGAAGTCAATTAAGGGTTCAAAGCGATTAAGCAGGTCTTTTCCAATGAGGAGTGGGTACGTGTTGAGTGGTGAGACGTATACTGGGTGAACAAGGTCCATGGGTCCCACAGTTAGGTGAATTGGGGCCATGTGTTTTAGTTGTAGGCCCGTGTGGGAATACGCTTGAAGGTTCAGCTCGCACCTTTGAAGTTTGAGGGTGCTATTAGACCTCTTTGTTCTTTCTTGGACTTCTTCAAGGAGTTCAGTTGACATTAGAGTGATGTCGGCTCCCGTGTCCAGAAGGGCTTCGACTTTGATGTGGCGTTCGATGATGATGGAGAGGTAAAACTTTCGTGCTATACCTTTCTCAATGAGGTCGCCCAGTAGTTGAGGGACTGGAGTTTGGGATGAGACAGGTAGGATGTCAGGACTGATCTGGTGTTCGTCGGAGGAGTGGCAGACGACCAAGACAGCACTTTCAGGAACTTGAGTGGTTTCGTCAGCAGGTGTTTGTTGGACGCTGCTGTGATCTGACGCATCAGGTGTTGGGTCAGTTTCTGGCTGTTTTGCAGGTTGTTCAGGTAGGATTTCTTGTCCGTCTGAAGTTATGGAGGTTACGGTTCTCTGAGAGTGAGGTGAGGGAGTGCTGTTCTCTGTGGCTGGTTGGGTCAGCTGGTCGCTGCCTTCTCTTCTGGCTGCTAGTCAGGCTGACTATGGTTTCTCTTTCTTTTCCCACTTCCGGTCCTCCTCCTTTCGGTGGAAGAACTCTTTCATCATCATTTTCATTAGCTCTTGTGAGTCGAAACACGGTGATGTGTTTTGTTCTTGTGTGGATTCAGTTTGAGCCTGGTCAGCTTGGAATCTTTGCGAGTTTCTTCGTGATTCCTTGGACTGGGTGCTCCAGGCTGTGTCTGTCGTTTTCCCTTGGAGGTTCCGTTGGATTCCCATGAGCCTTTTCCTCTTGAGTTTCCAAATGAGTTGGGCTGATTCCACGATATGTCCCATTGAGTCTCACGAGGTCTGGATTGGTCCCAAGATTTTTCCCAGTGACGTCCAGGTGAGTGTTGTTGTCCACGCGGTCCATCCCGGCGGTTGTTCCTCTGTTTAGGTCGGGTACCAGCATGGGAGTCTCGTTCTCTGTTGGACGAGGGTGTGTTCCACTCTTTGTGTGGCGGCTTGGCATGGTCTTGATGTTGGGCGCCCTCTAGAGCCAGACCTTGACTTTGAGTGTTGAAGTCAAGAACTGTTGGGGTTTTGGCGCCCTTTTCTGAGGCCATCTTTTGTTTGCTGTAGGCTTTATGCGCCAAGTCTCGCAACTGTTGAGCATTCATTGTTCGCGGACATGCTAGAACGCCAAGATGGTGGCTTACTCCCGGATGGAGGTTTCTCAGAAAGAGATTTTTGAAGTTTAGATCGTCTTCCATGTTCGGTTCGTTGCGAGTTCCGAAGTATGCTCGTCTGAGTCGGCTGTAGTAGGCTTGAGGAGATTCCTGACGTCCTTGTCTCGTCTCCAGGGCAGCCACCAGTCCTTGTTCTGACTCAGGGTCGGCGAATTCTTTAATGAGGGCCTCTCGGAGGAGGTGGTAGTCAGCCTTTGTGTGAGCAGGTTGCCTGTCCAGGAAACTGCGTACGTCAGGGCTGGCTGTTGTTCGGAGCAAATAGAGTCTATCTTTGTCCGTGACATTGAGCCTCATTTCCAGGTGGAAATCGATGTCTTGCAGATAAGCTTGGACATCCTGGCTACCTGGCACACTTGGGGTGAATTTGCCAATGTTTCTGGCGAGCTTGTCGAGGTCTTTGAGGTCCAAGCCATGCGATGATCTGTGGCTGGCTGGAGCAAGTTCTTTTAGCTTTGTCGTGAGGTAAGGTTCTTCAGAGGGAGTCGGTGAATGTTTCAGCACTGCCCCCTCCCCCTTTTGCTCACGTGTCAGTAGAGGAACAGGTGACCCGGTCCTGCTAGGCATGGGTGAGACTGGTGCTCGTCGGGTCCTTGTAGGCTCAGGGCGCAGCTCGTAGGCATGTCTGAGTTCCTCTCTGATGCTGTCGGACTTCTCTTTGATGTAGTCCAGCTGTAGTGTTAGGCGACTGATCTCGTTTCTTGACTCATCCAGGTGAGTTTCAAGGGCTTTGATTCGGCCGTTCTTGTCTCTGAAGTCGGCCTTTGCCTTTTCCAGGAGCTGTTCGGCATATTGCAGCTTGCTGGAGAGATCAGCGTGGTCAGCCTTGCCTCGTTCCATTTCTTGGATAGCGGTTGCTAGGGTTTCTTTTAGCCTAGTGATCTCCTCCTCGGCGCCTTGTTCCACTTCCTCATGCCCTTCCTGTCGTTCCTGAGCCTCCAGTTCTAGCTGCTCGACGCGTCGTTGTGCGCGTGTTAGCTCCTGCTGGAGATGGGCGGCGTGCCTGTCGCTCAGCTTGAGGGTGGCGATGAGTGTGTGGCTTAAGGAGCCGGTGATCTTTGCTAATTCTTTGTGACTGTAGCTCTGACTTGGGTCTTGTTTCATGAGGTTTGCTATGTCGTCATCCAGCTGGTCTTGTGTCTGATGCCTCAGTGTTTCAGCAGCCTTAGGTAGGAGGCTGTATGTTGTAACACTTAGCCAGGTTTCGAGGTCTTCCCAGTGGCCAACAGGGTCTGTCGTGCGAGACATGTTTTGGCGTGATGAGGGAGATCTTAGAACCTAGACTGACACAGACCTTGAAGAAGAGGAAACAAACAAAACAAAACAAACAAGGCAAAACAGAGGTGTAAGTGTGCAATGTCACTTGTGGTTTGACAGTGAGTGTGTAAGGGACAGGTGAGTGTAGTTCTCGGTTACTGTGATTCTCTGGTGGGCGTGCTCCTAACTTGTAGTCTCTGCGGGGAAAATTAGTAAGCACACAGGTAGCACAGCTAGAGAACGGAGGGATGAAAGGAAAAGAAAAGAACAACACTGAGCAGTGGACAGGATAGTAATTGGCTGCTTCCAATTTTCCTGTAAGAGAAAAGTTTTTTTTTCTTGAAAAGAAAGAAAGTTAATGGTAAGATGAGAGGGAAAGATAAAACAACAAAATACCCTTTTCTGGTAGCAGAAAATGAGGATAATTGAATTTTCTTCTTTTCCTTTTGTTTAAGTTTGATTTAGAAGGATGCTTCTAAACCGGCGTTTGGGAATGGGGATTTCTAAAAACCAGGACTGTGATTGTTATTAAAATTAATCTGGGTGAAGGAAAAACAATAAAAATGACAGTATTGGGTTTTAGCTGTTACGATTGACACCAGTCACCAATTTTTCGTTTCTGGATGATTGTTCAAATTGTGGCGGGTCAGTCTTCTTAGCTAGGTAGGGTTTCTAAAGCAAGTGACAGGTAAATGGAAGACAATTTTGAAACGGCGTTCTCAAGTTTCACAAAATACCTGTTCAATTTCTCAAAATTCTTTGCTCTGTGATTTCCATAGGCAACCTCCCAGCAAGCAACCACAGTCGTCACCTCAAAAGGAAACGGCTGAGAGAGAGAAGCAGAAGAGAGAGAAAAGTTTCGCTCTCCCAATGTATTAAATTAATTAACTGAAAGGGAGAGGGAAAGAAGGCCCATTTGCTAATTAAATTAGAATTTAAGGTTAGCAATAGTATTTCCTGGTTACAATTTAAAGATGTTATCATTAAAATTGATGAGAGTAATTAAAATTACTATTAATCAATTTATATCTTGAAGCAGGATGACTCAAACCCTAATGATAGTCCTGAACTAAAAATGTTATTGCCTTATTGATGGTTAAGGATTAAAAAATTTTTATGTTTGTTATTAAAATTAGCAACGCAATTACAGCTGACTGATCAGCAAATAACGTGGCAACATAAAACACCGGACCCGTAATCATTTATTAAATGAAATTAAAATTCCAAATACGTAATTAATCGTGAAATCAGTATTAGTAACTTGTTATCCTTAAAGCTTAAACTTCTAATGTCGTTGTCTTTAAACCCTAATAGCGCCTATAATCAAATTTCATCAGTAAACACTGTTGCCATGTGGAAGCAGGAACAGAAATTAATTTATGAGATGAAATGTAAATTCCAAATCTGTAATAAATTTATGAAATTAAATGTAAATTCCAAATCTGTAATTAATTTAGGAAATGGAATGTAAATTCCAAATGTGTAATTAATTATTAAATGTACTTCACAATTTCAAATCCTTAAGTATAGCAAATTAATAACATCTACTGATTTCCTAAAATCATAACAGCAGTTATAGCTGAATTAATCACAAAGTAGCATTAAAGTAAAACGGCCTAGGCTGGCCAGGATTAATTGTTAATAACACCACAACGGTAGCAGTTTACTGAGGATAGTACCACGCTGAAGTGGAAAAGCCAACCTTTTAAACCAACGTGATTATAAGTACTTGTGAGATCGCTAATCTGACGTTTTTGGTTAAAATCACGTTGCAATAAGGTTTATACAGTTTGCATCTGTCTGTTCTTTTCAATGGGAGGAGAAGAGGAGAGAGAGAGATGAGAAAGGCGAAATAGCGAAAGACGTCAGGTGTACCTGCTCGAGTCCCTTCAACACTGCAACACTTTTCTGCATGTGAGACCACACAAATGCTACGTGCTAACCACTAGCCTTCAATGCTATTAGCTTGGCTCGGCTATCTGTTTACAAACAGCTCAATATGGCGCTGGAAGTTCCCTCCGGAAACGGTTTCCTTCGACATCCGGTTTACGACTTGTTACTATGGCAACGTCCACAGCATGAACTTCCTAGCTGTGGTTGTCAGTGAGACGTCGGCGCGTCTTGCACTTTACACCACCACAAAAAAAAACCCATTTATATTCCTATCTAGCACTCAACTCGTCAGAGTGAGGTGAATTAACGTACAGATTTATTGCAATTAATACAATAACTGTCAACGATATCTTCGGCGGATATCAGCACATGTCTATTTATACAGACAAAACACACGTGGATTTAACCACCTTTCACTTGATCAAGTTTCCTAGTTCTCCCAAAGTGAATATCGTCTGGACACTCTTCCTGAGCACCGCGTTTCAAGTCCACTAGTTTCTAGTGAATTAAATGTCAAGAGGAGTTGTCAGCTAGCTACACTGATTTCCTCAGACTGGGGAGACAATAGCAGAGCTGTATTTGAAAGTGGAACACGCACTTATACAAATCATACTCTGAAGGCCTTTTAAAGAAAGTAAACGGGGAAAAACGCCTGTTTCTTTCTCGTGCGCTCTGACGCGACTTATTTTGTCTCGTTGGACAAATAAAAACGTTTTTCTGCAGTTCAATTCTTTAAAGAACAACTCGAGTTTTATATTCGAACAACACGCTCTTCCGTGCTAACATACATAACCAAAATAACACAACAAATTCAGTTTCTTTTGTCTTTTATCTATTTTTCCGGATAAAAACAGACAAAATTCATAATATTATCTTGGTATCATTAATTTTTCAGTCAATCTTGCCAGCTTATTTTTCTCCACCATATGTAATAATTTACTTAGTTGTAAGGGAATTAATCATTATTAATTCATTCAGGTTTATTTCTAGCTCAGGTTTTAAAAGAACTCGATCTGAGAATTCGAGGTCCACCTGATCAAAACTGACTTTGACTTTCAATAGTTTATACTTTTATCAGCTACTCGACCAGCGAGAAGTTGATGTCAGTGTATATTACCAATTGAATATGTAAATTTTGTATTCTCCCTGGCCACGGGTGAAATACAGTTATGATTATTTGTGAGCTCTTAACAGAGGTAATTATTATGCGTAAGCTACGAGCTAAGGTAACAAGCAAGGATCTTTTGGCAATAGAGTTGACACAAAATTATCTGACACCAGACAATTGCTTTCTTATAAATGAAACATGAAATTTATTGGCTATTCTAGATCACATAAACTTAAGCTAAAACACACAAACATACAGTTCAGAGGAAGGAAAGTCTGTTAACGGAGTTCTGAGTTTCATAGCTCTACCTCGTTTTCACAAGTGATGTAAATTCACCTTAAGAATTCACAAAGCAACGCATCTAAATTCACCCGTTCAGCAGACCATAGAAATGTTGTTTACTTGCGTTCCGCTGGTTGACAGCTGAGTTGACTCCGTGGTTGCTGCGGGCTTCCTGGAGGTCTTTGAGGGAAACCCCGTCACTGACGCGTCGGTGACGTCAGTATGATGTCCTTTGGGAAACCCCTCGTGAGTTGTGATGACGCAGAGGCGCAAGCAATCTGCTGAGAGTCTTAGACTTTCAAGTTTGTTGACGATTTCAACGAAGTATCACTGAAGTGTTGAGTTTTAGTTTGCTGGTCGCTTTTGATGGTAAATGTGAGCACGCGTGCAGGTGCTCTAACACAGCGACCAGCGAGAGCCGGAGAAGTTGCAAGCCAGCTAGCTAACCAAAAACCCATGGATTCTGTTCTGCATTCGGGTTTTGCTCTGTGGCATAAGTCCGTCCCCTGACGCTGGCTTCCAATCGACTTCTAAAGGGGCGGAGTGTGCATACATTAACCAGAGACTCTCATTTATATGAGGCCACCTATAATAATATATTGATACGTCTATAAAGTCTCTTAAATGCAAATATTGTACATACTATTAAAGTCTACTTCATTTCATCATTCTGCATTTGCCGTGCCTATTCGGTCAAGATTAAACTTCACATATTACACAAATTTGAATAACCTTATTTCCTAAAAAGGGTAATAAAAAACACTGATTAAATTTGCACAGATTACATGAAACACGTCAAGCATATATATACAACAAACAACCTACTATTTGTAATTCTATGCTCTGATCATTTTATACTTTCAATTATTAGCAAACGATTGTCAAACGACATCTTGTCTCTTTCCTTGGAATGCGGAGGGGAAAAGTGTCGAGTTCTCCGGTCACTATCAGTTCAGCTCTGGGCATCTGCTGGAAAGTCTCCTGCTGGACAGGGAGCCATAAAACTGTCTCTTTTGTTGATCGGAGTTTAGCAATTTATAGCCACTGGTCATGAGGGTATTTCTATCTGCTCATTGCAAGCCCGTAAAACAATTTTAAGCACCATTAAAGTACTGTCCTTTTTAGCTTATCTTGAAATATAGCCAAACAGTCCAGGGAATGCTTTCACCTTACTCGATGGAGCATGAGTTTTACGACTACAGATGGCTGGAGAAACGAACCTCAACAACCTTCCATGGAATGTGCTGGTTTGATGTGTGTGTCTCCATCATGTAGGTGGGTCTGTTGTGAGACAGATCCTACATCTACATTTTAACCAATGCTTTCGAGAGGCTACGTGTTTTATGTCTTAAGGTGTCATAGTTTAAATATTGATTGAAGCAGGGCCAGTCCCTGAGGGTCAAATGTAATAGAATTTACAGGCGTCCCACAGCCCTAGAAAACCAGGGAATTTGAAAAGTGTGATATCCAGGCTTGGAAAGTCTTAGAAATATATAAATTCTTAAAAGGTCATGGAAAAGTCACAGAAACTTTTATAATCAATATAAACTTTTCTAGCTACACTAATGTTCAAAGGTTTGGAGTTTTTTTTGTTTTTGAAAAGTCTCATCAAAAACGGTTTTCTTTTGATGAAATAAAAACAGTTCGGACATTCATTTGGTGCAATGTCCGAACTGATTGGACTATATTTTATGTATAATAATTTTCTATTCTTAACTGTTTTAAATTCATTCATTTTAAACCTCTTAAATCAATTTTTAAATCATTTTCAAAGTTTTTAATTCCTTGTTTTATTGTTGTGATTATTTTTTGTTTTTGATTATTTTTCTTTCTTTTATGTAAAGCACTTTGAATTACCATTGTGTATGAAATGTGCTATATAAATAAACTTGCCTTGCCTTGATCAAAATGCAGTAAAAACCGTGATACTGTGAAATTTTATTACAATTTAAAATAACTTTTATATTTGAATGCGTTTTAAAATGTAAATGTTCCTGTAATTGCAAAGAATATTTTTAGCAGCCATTACTTCAGTCTTGAGTGTCACATGCTCCTTCAGAAATCATTCTAATATGCTAAATTGGTGCTGAAGTAATTTTACATATTATTTTCAATTTTGACAACAGGTTGTGCTGCTTAATATTTTTGTAAGAGTGACATTTTTGATTTAGAATTCACCAATTCATTAAATAGAATGTTTAAAATAACAGCATAAAGATTGAGTCAGGAAACAAACATGTACATTCATTGATCAACCCTGAATTTAAGTGGTCAGTGATTAATAGCTGAACATGTTTATCACTGATAGCTCACATATAACACATGTTCTATGTAACATGTTAGAGAGGGAGCAATTTTTGTTGATCAGATTTCTGCACTTTTGCCCTTCTCTCTTGTCAAAACTGGTTTGATTACAAAACTGCAGAGTAAAACTGAGTTCCAGCGTGATACAACATGACCTCATCACACAGGCTTTTCCTCATTCATGCGGTCACTAACAATTTGTCTAATAGCCCGTTACAGAGTCTCACTTGGTTGTGTGCAGATTGCCATCCTTTATTTTCGTTCCAGTGCCTCCTCTCTCTGCATACTGCGTCTTCGTTCAGGATGTAGACTGTACTGGTCAGAGCACTTGCTGGAAACATCGGTTCTGTCTCCAGTGAGCGTGTTTAGCTGTGCTGTTGCAGCTGAAGGCAGTGTGTTGGCTCAGTGACTGTCACTCTCCACAGAGCTCACCATGCCTGTGGTTTCCCCCCAGAGACACACCCATGCCCATGCTTTTCCCTCCAGCATCAGCCTGTGGTTCAGCCGGTCATGCCCCATCAAACTGTCCTCCATAGGGGAGACAGAGCACACTGTGTAGGTAGAACGTTTACCTATAAATCTTCACTGAAGCCACTGTTTTTGTAGTTATTTGAAATTTTTCTTAATGTAAGCTCTCGTTCTAAAGATGTTTTTAATTCATTAAATTGTTTAAAAGTAACAGTAAAGACTTTTAAAATGCTACAAAAGATTTGTGTTTCTGTTGTTTTGGATATTCAAAGAATCCTGAAAAAATGTAGTGTGTATTGTGTTTTCCACAAATATTAAGCAGCACAACCTTTTTCAACATTGATAATAAATGTTTTTAAAGCTGCAAATCAGCATATTAGGATGATTTCTGAAGGATCATTTGACAAACTGGAGTAGTGGTTGCTGAAAATTCAGCTTTGCCTTCATAGAAATAAAATACAATGTAAAATACATTAACATAGAAAGCAGTTATTTTAATCTTTAATAATATTTCACAATATTATCATTTTTACTATATGTTGTTTAAATACATTAAGCCAGGGAACACGAGATCTTCTATTCAAAAATTTAAAAAAGCTTACTCACCCCAACCTTTGAATGTTGGTTTCTTAATTTAGATGAAGTGTAATTTATTTTCAGAGAATCTATCTGGCTCTGTGGTCTTTCTGCCTTGCCCCCTCCGCACAGCCACCACACACTCACAGCAACACCTTCCTAATAAAACTCATCTGTTTCCCAAATATTATAATTCAGCCATAAATCCATATGAAAGTTCTGTCGTCATTTACTCACGCTCACACATTTTCCCAAACATTTATACCTTTTTATATTCTTTGGAATATAGCACATACTTGTAATACTTGGAACATAGCTCACAAGTCACATGCACTACATTTGTGATGTTTATTGGTCTTTTTTGGAGCTTGATCAGACTCATTTTTGTCCCTTTGCGATCAGTGGAAGAAAGAAAGTGAAAGTCATACGGGTTTGAACGACATGAGGGTGCGTAAATGATGGCAACATTTTTCGTTTTTCTTCACATTACATTGCGTTGTATTAAATTATATTGTGATAATGCCTAATTTAATTCTCTGACTGACAAGCAATTATCAAGGCAGCATTTTCTTTGCTTCAGGAAAGTATATGTTTGTCTGTGCTTTTCTTTTTTCTTCAGCTTATCAGTTGTTTCTTTCTATTCTCTCAATTTTCTCGCCCCTCACGACCCATTTCTGCTTGTGAATGCAGATCCCACACCTCCTCCTCTTAGGGGTCAGCCAATCTCTTACTCCTGATTTGGGCTAGCAGCTTTTGTTTTGACTTGTGTACAGATTTTTTTTTTGCATCTATTATCAGGTTTTTCCTTTTCTCTCTCTGTCTCATCCTCACCCTCACACTTTCTCTTGTTGCACAAAGTAATTCCCATTTCTCTCGAATGAGGACTCGCACCCACAACCCTCACCTGCCCCCCTCAGAAACCCAAACCTGTGCACAGGCGTAGTCACGCATACACCCTTGCCCTCTTACTTTCTCTTGCTGAGCTGAGGCTATTGTGTAGGGGACATAATTGTATTAAATGAAGGTGATAAATGGCGCTGACAAACAGGTGGAAATTGGTTTTTGATATTGTATTAAAAATGACCTTCAGGTTTAAGGCTTTAGATTTGTTATTTTGTCAGACACACAATAGCAAGTGACTTTGTGAGCCAAGTGGAGAGGTTCTGAGCCTTGGCTTTGTGACATCTTTTGGAGAGCGCAGCCAATTAAACAGCATCAGTTGGACACAGAGTTAGGTCTGGCCTCTCTGCTGCCATATCTCTGCACTCTGATAATTCTTCTCTCTGCAGAGCCTTCTTCCTATTCATCATCACTGACAACGACTTCATTCCATATTGTTCTTGCAAATGCTCCTGGCATGTTTCCTTCATCCTTGTTGTTTGACTCAAATCTTTTGTCTTTTAATTTGAGGTCTGCATCAACCAGCGTAAATGACTTTTACCTACCTTTTGATTGCCCACCCATATAAGATGTATTTGTTGGTCTGATCAGAAGCAGTGAGATGTTTAAGCTGAAATGATTAATGATTTTAATTAAGCAACTAATTGACAGAGATAGGGATGCGCAGAGATGAAAGAAATGAGAGGAGAGAATGTCATCCAGATAGTCCCAGACAAATTAATATAAAAATCTAGGCATAGCTAATTATCATAAAACAGTCTAGGTTGAATTTAGACATGACAGTCTGAGCTGTGAAGATCACGCTTTAGCATCAAGACCTGAAAGGAGAATAGACTGGATAAAAATATTGTTTTTCTGAATAACTGCATTTAGACAACTTAATAACGAAAGTCTTAAAGGGGTCATATGATGAGATTTCAATTTTTCCTTTCTCTTTGGAGTGTTACAAGCTCTTGGTGCATAAAGAAGATCTGTAAAGTTGCAAAGACTAAAGTCTCAAATCCAAAGAGATATTCTTTATAAAAGTAAAGAGTCAACCACACCTACCTAAAATGTCTCGTTCTAACACGCCCCCACATGTCTACGTCGCTATGTGGGAAGATTTGCATAACGCCGCCCAAATGTTCACGCTAAGAAAGAAGGCGTAACTTTTATTCTCGCTGTAGTTTTGTTGTTGCCGCCGCCATGTCGTAAAGACGCTGTGTGCTTCATTGTGAAAGCGAAACTACTTTGTTTGGTCTTCCAAAAGAGGACGATATTTGCTTCGTCATGCCTAGAGCTAATCCGTGCTGGTTGCTGAGGAAATGCTACAACTTTGCGCTGTGTATCGCCGGATCGGCTTTCACCGTGGACGAAGCGGAGTCCAGCCCGGAGTCGTCACATGTCCTTCCGGACGCTCCTTCGTCGAAATCGCCGGCCGCGCAGTTCTCAAGCCCACCCGCCTCTGCTCAATCTAACCCACCGGCCATTCCTCACGCTAGCGCCCGGCCTCTGCTCACTGTAGGCCGCCGTGTGTGACGCTGTTTCGTTGTGAAAGCGAAACTACTTTGTTTGGCCTTCCAAAAATGGACACGACTAGAAATCAGTGGTTAAGTTGCATTTACAAAACTGTTCCAGAACGTTTAACCAAATATGCAGATGTGTGCAGCGCATTTTATGGAGGACTAGTTCCTGATCCTGGGAGAGTAGACTACAATGACGGCAGTTCTGACTCAAAGACTGTAAGTACACCTTTTATATTTAAAGAGTTTTTATATATTTAAAGCGAGTTTTTTTGGGCAGTGTAGAGTAGGGCTTGTTGTTTGTCATTTCTCCGATCACAAATGCAGACATGGTTTTATGTTTACGCGGCGCGATGCAACGCAACGCGTAAAAAGACAGTATAAGTCATTATAATCCATAATTATGTCCCCACTGGATGCAACAAATACCTCGTTTATAATGGGTTTTTGTTTTTGAATCATCGCTCCGGCCTGACAGGGCGTCATCACAAAATGGTGAGGGGCGTAACATTTCAGTCAAACGCTTGAGGTATTCGGCCAATCACAACGCACTGGATAGGTGGCCAATCACAGCACACCTCGCTTTTTCAGACCGATGAGCTTTGTAAAAATCTTTGCGTTTCAGAAAGCCGGGGCATAGAAGAGAAACAATAATGTAAAGTATGTAGAAAATAATGTGTTTTTTGAACCTTAAACTGCATAAACACATTTCATTACACCAAATACACAAAATAATGTGCTTTTTAGCAGCATCATATGACCCCTTTAAGAACTTCTTTTCATGAATAGTTGCAAAAGACAAGTTACACGCTGTATAATTTACATCATTAATGTGCAGTCATATTTATACAGGGAAATTCCATGGCATCTCAATAGTAAAGTGCAATTTGGAGTTGCACATGATGTGGGAGTGGGCGATATACTGGTAGACACGATTGACTATTGTCTCTATCACAGTTACACGCTCACGGGATGTTGTTGTGATACATGGTCCTGAAAACTTATCGGTTGCATGCATTTTTAAGCATTGTGGTTTAAAAGTGATTTTCAGCCACTGAAATGCAATCAGCGGCGAAAGAGAACTCAATTCGCTATATGCTCTGTCTGAGAGACTGTTTCTGATCACTGTCAGAGAGGTGCGCACATGTTTAGACGGTGCTCATAGAGCGCAGGGGTATTGAACGGAGTTATTTTTTGCCGCTTTATAGGCATTGAATGGTTAGATACACACATTTGTATGTGTCCAAATGTCCGTCTTTGCAAGTATCCTCGTAAACACATTTATTTGGGTCTTAAGTGAAAGCAAACAGTTGAGAAAGAAAACGCATGTGTAACCGTATATTGGATCTTAAAGTGACAGCAGTCTAATATTCCTGCTGCCTGTCATTCATTTTAATCAAACAACAAAAGAGAGAAAGCTCATACTGCACTTTTGTAACTTTAATAAGAAGTTATATTTTTAATTTACACAGTGAAGAATATGCAGTGTTTTTATACATTTGATTACTTTATTCAGTGTATGTAGCATTTCCTATTTATTTGTTCTACTGTAGTTTTTTGTCCTATTGCTTGTAATTAGTTTCTTATTATTTAATCGCCTTACTTGCCTTCAGTCAGCTTAAGTTTAAAAAAATGTATAATTTAGGCTAGTATCTTGTTTAAAGCAAAAATAACTATTGTGATATATATTGTTATCGTGAAATAGAATTATTCATATTGTGATATATATAAGATTTTGGTCATATCGCCCACCCCTAACATGATGTAAATTTTGTATCAGATTCAAGCTTGTTAAACTTTGAATATGCAAATTGAACACATATACCAATATGAGAAGATGATTCAGAATGGGTTCCCAAAGTCCTGTAAGCTTATTGGGGAATCTGTTTTTAACAGGCCTGCAAAGAGAGAAAATAAATAGAAATTGCTTTTTTTGAGTGCAACTTTCATGAAATAGTTTTAAAAGTCCTTATCCAGTTATCACGATCAACTGGAAATGACATGGAGAGAGTGAGTTACTGCACTTTTGAACTATTTAGTCTTCAAAGTTTTGTATGAAAGGGAGGCGGGTAGAAGAGGGTCAAAAAGAGCAAAAGACAAGAGGTTGCACCTGCATTTCTTAGCATGCTGTTGCATCACTCAGTGTTTTTATTTGATACGATAGTGGAGAACTGACAGGAAAGTACCAGGAGTGACGGAATATGACCCATGCCGGAGCACATCAGCTGTTTTGTAAGTCAGGAGCAACACATTACCCTCTGAGCCACAGCTTTGACTCTCTGGTTTTTGAGTGTGAATAAATACGCGGTGCTTGTGTGTCCCATGTATGTACATGCATGCAAGTGTGTTGATCCCTTTATGGTTCTCCAGGTCTCCCCGCAGGCTTTTTTACAACTTAAAAGCATTTTCTGTACCCCACTACTCCAAACCACAGGAACAGCTTCTTAGCCTTGGGGCTGTTATGCAGGGATGAGTGGTTGTTTGTGTATGAGTGTACATATATTAACCCCTAAACTCTTTCAGAGTGTAATGCAGACAGGAAATGCAGTTTATTTTCTGTTATGTACAGGTCACAAACCACATCCATCTCGTTCTAAGTCATAGTGTGAATTTCACAAGAGCCGTAAATAATTAGCGTAGTCTCATTGTCTCGTAACACTATTTAAATGGTCTTGTAAATAGTAATTTTATCATTCGGGCAAACTTTATTGCTCATCTGATATGTTGTGGGTGTGCTGACACTTGATCGTTCTCATTAAACGTGGTGGAATTTTTAATCAGCATAATGCATTAAAATTATATTCTGATCGGCTGTCATGTCAAGGTCGGAAAATATTTCAGAATGCCTTCGTTATTTAGATTCCAGCAATTTGATTCCTCTCAACACCGCTCGTGTTTTATTGACGAGAGGTTGGCGTTCAGAGACAGCGCTATTGAATCTAGCCAAACTTAAATTACTGCCCCGAGTTTAACCGATTAAGGCAGCTTCATGTTTGTGTCTTCTAGTCTCAACTCACCAGGGAGTTTTTCTTTTCTCCCGCTCTCTCGCTTTGATGGAATGACCATTCATGCTGCTTAGTGCCATGCTGAATACATTTAAAGACTAATTAGTTTTAATTTTTCACCAATTAATTTTTCACAGCTAGTTTTGCTTGGAAATGGCTGGTAAGTTCAGACTCGTCTTTTAAATCGTGACACTATCTAAAGGTCCACAGGTTTCTTTTATGTCATATAGTGCAGCTGCTTGAACAAAGCACATATCCTTATTATATAGTCAGATTTTTCCCTGTGACACTTGTGATTTTGTCCTCTGCCTTTCAAGTCTTGTTTCCAAGCGGAAGTAGTTTCTGTGATCGATTTTTATATATGCTTAGGCTCTATAAAAATTCAGACCAATATACTCTCACCCTCATTCATTTTGGTTTGTGTGCATTTGAATAGGAAGGCAGTCTGGGAATAGTGAATGTGAATGCTCAAAACCAAATGTGACTTTAGGTGAGTGCAGGCTTACATTTTCGCTTCTCATTTGCCATAGTGATTCTTTCTCCCTCAGCGTTCTCACTCTCATGCAAATCTTTTCTCCACTCGCTCACGTACGGGCTTTGCTAAATTGGCTCTTCTCAAAAAATCGCCTTCCTGTAGAAAGTACAGACTTCCCAGGGTGCACCGGGGGAGGCCCTCCGAATGGCTCCAGACAGGCCTATCAATCTGAATTTCTAATCCAGCAATTTCAGCCTTGTTTAGGGCCTCATTTGCCTGCAATTCAAATGTCAGCTTATTGAGTTTCTGGCCGCATCTCTCTCTCTCTCTCTCTCTCGCTCTCTCTCTCTCTCTCTCTCTCTCTCTCTCTCTCTCTCTCTCTCTCTCTCTCTCTCTCTCTCTCCCTCTCTCACTCTTTCTCCTCTAGCCCACCGGCCCCCTGTATCCTTCATAAACTCAACGCTGAAGCATTAGCGGCACTCACACGCCAGTGTGAAGTCTGACACAAGTCTGAAGTTCGCTTGCTGCTTTGATGGAGAGTGCGCTGTTGTTCGTGCAAGCGCACGATTGGCTGAAATCAGTCACCGTTCTGTGGTCTGATTGCGCTGGTTTTGATGTGTTTTCCTTTCTTGTGAGGAGGAAAAGGAACATTTACTCTTGCTGTTATATTCTAACAACGATATATTTTTCAAGAATACTCCCCCCCCATCCTGAAGAAATGTCAAATGTTATATATGGGCATTAAGACTATTGAAGTATAATTTGCATTATAAATGTGCAAATATTAACATTTTCAAAATCAAGTAAGTTGGTGTGTTGTTTAAATGTCTAGTTGAGCAGTTGGTCTGTGTATATTTGGGATCATTTAGGCAGTATAAAGTTATTTATCAGTTTAATGTTGGTTGATTTATTTATTGATTTTTTTATTATTAAAACTTCGATCCAATGAGGATGCATTAAATTAAGCTTTAGAAAGAGGTCTAAAGAGGCCCTAAGGAATTTTTATCAATCAGTCTGTTGGTGGGTGAAGGGCAGACACTGCATTTTGACCAATGAGAAGTCCTGTCCTTCCCGGGCTTTGTGCCAAAGGTCGTCTTCTTGCCCTCCTAAGAGGTGTCTGGCTTTTGTCCTGGCATCTTTATCTGATGGCTTTGGACAGTTTGCTTATGTTAGTCCACCAAGATCCAATCAAAATGTAACAAACCTTTGTCCACTATTGTGGTCAGAGAGAGGCCCCGCCCATAAACTGGGCCCTTGAATGTGCTGTCCGCTACACTCGTGTAATACTGCTCTCCCTGCTCGTGTGATATCGCTTATCATATGTTATAAATATTAGACAAACTCATACAGGGACATTTTTGCACCAATATCTTACATTTCTTTAGGGCATAACTGCATTTATGGAGTTGTAGCAGCCCTGCATCGTATTTGTCAACAGTCAACTGTATGAAATGTAAGATAACGTACAGGCCTGGATGCGCCGGCGGGGCCAGTGCATTAACTGCGTTAAAATATTTTAATCGCGTTATTTCTCATAACTAATCAAGTTAATGCGTTAAACTGACAGCCCTAATAATAATGTATATAAATGCAGACAAATGCTGTTTGTTAGAAATTTTTGTTAATCAAATCCTGGAAAAACACCACCAATGCCGTATCTACTAATGATTTCTGAAGGATCGTGTGACACTGAAGACTGTAATTGCTGCTGAAAATGTAGCTTTGCCATCACAGAAATAAAATTGTTTTAAAATGTATTCAAATAGAAAAAAAAAGTTATTTAAAAAATATTTCACAATATTACAGTTTTAATTGTTAGTTATTATTATTATTTTTTTTGTTGTTATTATTATTCATTTTTTTGACTAATAAATGCAGCCTTGGTAGTCATAAAAATCTTACCCACCTCAAACTCTTGAACAGTATGTATTTTTATATATTAAATGCAAATAAAAAATCCTTTAAGAATTAAACCTGCAGATATAACTGGCTACGCATGGAGAATCTGTAGAATTTCCACCAGTGCTTTGCTTAGAACTTAAAATGAGTTAGTTTTGATGCTTGTCATGTGTGGTGTGTGTACAGTAAGGTATGTGCATGGACGTGTATTGATTTTCCTTCATTTATACACCCAGGTCTCCCTGTGCAGCCATCATATGCACGTCCAAAACTGCAGAGAACTGTCATGTCACTCACTTCCTCTGTCTCTCTTGCTTTCTCTCACTCTCCTTTTGGTCTCGTTTGAAGGCTTTTTGCACAAGTTTAGCAGCCCTTAGATTATTCATCTAACATGGATTTAAGAGGATGTTTGCAGAATCCTACATAACACTGCAGCCCACATCAGATGTTGGTTTTAAGTTGTGCTGGGTAAGAAACGATTGTCTGTCTGCCACAGGCAGCTGGCACCTGTGAATAATGGCCCATGTTTAACATGGCAGACAGACAGTAATTTCATCAAAAGTGTGCATTGCTTTGGAGACAAACAGGAAATTGAGCTGGGAGTTTGTAATATGGCTTTGGTAGTGATGTTCTGTGGGCCTGTGTACCATGAGTTATGACTCTGTTTTTTTTCTTTAATACTTCTGTCGAATTCCTAATGCAGCAGGAAACACAGAGACATGCACACACACTCACATATCCTCGACAGAAGTACAGAAGCACTCTTTGAAGCAAATATGAGTATGCTTCAGCTTGAGATCATTTGCTCGATAAGACTTTGATTTAATACCTTCTTGAGTAATTTGTTAAATTTTTTTTTCAATGGTTTCAGGTTATTAGCGCTAATTTTGCATTAGCATTAATTAGATTTTTTTTCGTTCTTTTAATCCCCCTCCGGGCTTCACAAACCAGCGATCTCTCACTCACACACACTCACACACACTCTCACACTCTCTTACACTCTCACACTCTCACACACTCTCTCACACACACACACACACACACACACACACAACACACACACACACAAACACACACACACACACACACACACACACACACACACAGACACAGACAGAGACCTGATCACACAAGTACCAAAATAGTCTGCTGGTGTCATTCTGTAGTTTGTCTCGGATATACACTCACACTAATTCTATGCTCGTACGCTATTTCGGTTGTTGTTATGGTATGGTGAGATGATGTCATGTACATGTAAGAGGAAAACCTTGAACTGGAAGCAGCTCTCCCACATACAATGAAACGAATTTAGGTCATTTAGATTAATCTATTCATGTACAGTCAAAACAAGGCCACAGATAATGAGAACAGGAGAGACTAAAGTGTGTAAGGAAAAAATAATTATCAGATAAAGATACAATGGTCTGCTTGTATCTCCTCCATTCCTTGTGATGGAAGCACGGCTTTTGGCTAATTCAGAAGTGCTTCTTGTACATTGTAGTAAATATATCAGTGTTTGTTCTATTATTTGTACAAACATCAACACAAGATGCTTTTATGATCTTTATTTCATGAAGTGGGTTAGATATTTTTGTTGATTAGAATTAAGTATTCCAGAGAGCCATGTAACACAGTGCATCAGACAGAGTGCCAAAATCTTATCCTTTTTTTTTGTACAATATTTGTTATTGGAAATTTGCAATAAGTTAAATTGTACAGTATTTATTGTATATATTTTTTTGCTTTAATGCTGATTTATTATTATACATTACAATATAATATTTCTTATATTACTTAATGTTCACATTCACAATATTTAATGCATTCATATTGTACAACCATTTTATATTAAAATTGCTTAATTTGTTGAGCTTCATACGATTATAGTTTGTTTACTACTACAAAAAACAAAAAACACAAACATGAAATATTTTCTTGTGTGATTCATCTTAGAGCTTGTTGGTTTGGTTCAAGGCTTAGAACTCTTTATTTAAAAAAATTGTTTTATTCCTTTTTGACAATTAATCTTAAAAGTACTTCCAAGACCATTAATAAAGTGGGTGGTTAATATGGAACTTTATATGATGGCTTAAAGCATATTTTTCTAACCTGTCTTTCTTTTTAATTTTTCTAAAATGTCTTTATTGAATATTTTGTTTTCTTATAGTTTATTTCTCAACTTTTTTGTGCTTTTGAGATTCATTTAGACTAACCTTGTGAATAGTTTAGTCCAAATGATTTTCTTTTTGATTGTCTGTTGTAGGCTGCTGCTGAGGAGCAATCCTCAACCAATTCTGTTATTCAGTCTCAATCCAATTAATTTCATCCTACAGGCTTAGTTGTGCAAATGCGCAATTGTGAATCATGCACTTTCATACAAGCATTTATAAATACATTCCTGCTTATCGCTTCCACCTACTTTACTATCTAGGTTCTGGAGTCTCCTCTTCGCAGAGGAGACTCTCTCCCTTGTGGAAAGTGAAGGAAAAATAGGCCGAAACGGATGCGTAAGACCTGGGGGCGCTGCAGGACTTTGGAGTTAATGTTTTATTTTCGGATCTGTGCGGCTGTGCGCAACACTAACGTGGGTAACGCAGCCTTGGGGTAGAGACTCCAGAGGGAGAAGCGAAGTCAAGCTACCTTTGCCGTGAAGTTAGCCAGATAAGGCACCTCATTTTTCTCTGTGATTTATGACTGTTTTGTTTCCTGGGAATGGGATGATGAATTTGTTTTCCAGTGTTTTTAATGCTCAACTACGAGAGAGAGAGAGACATCCTGCCCACTCCTCTCTTATGCCGCTTATGGCTCAAACAAGTGGGTGATCTTACATGTGTTACTCCAGCAATGCTGCTTTTCAGTGTGACTTATGCGTATTCCCTTCACAAGCATACATTACTCAAACTCGTTAATATTTAACACTGGCTAACTTCTGGTGTTCGTTCGCTCAGCGCTGTTACATTTCTGCTACGTCTGTGGTCAAGTATTCTGCATATTGCCATGCTTTTGAAGGTCAGTTTGAATACATTAACCTTGCTTTGGGATTGCATCAGATATTTTAAAAGAAATGACTTGCGTGATAGTCATTCTCCCCTATAAAGAGTAGATGGTGAGTTTGTGTCTTATTCACTTTATAGGCGTATAACAGAGGAGGGATAAAGGGAGATAAGAAATGGAATGGAGATAAAAGAGAGAGTGAAGGTGTTTGAAGTAGAGCCCGACAGATATGTTTTTTTGGGGGCCGATACCGATATTAGGGAGTAAAAAAAAATACACGATATTCTTTGTGTATATTATAGTACAGTACCAGTCAAAAGTTTGGACACTTTCCCATTCGTGTGTCCACACATTTGACTGGTAAGATATATAGAAATTACGTATTTAGATAAACAGGGAGAAAAAGACAATATACATAAAACACATTTTGCCATGGTTCACTCAAAAATGTTGGGGATTCAATTAACACTTATAATGAAGTTGGACAGAGATATGTAATGGAGGCAGGCATTAACAAATGTTAAGCACGGTTATTTTCCAAAATGAAACAGAACGAAGTTTTGCATCGTTTTCGTGATCTTAACGGATCTATTAAAATTAAAGTGCTTTCATGTTGGTGGTGACACCTCTTTTGCAACATGTTTTGCTATCACAGATATTATACTTAGCTTTTTAGTTTTCTGATTGCAAATGTAGCCAAACTTTGGAGCGCTTAGATTAGCGAACAAGGTCCTGGCAGATCGCTAGGTCCGGTCTTCACAGATGAAGAAAAAAAATGTGCATATGAATCGATAGGCGGAATCAAAATTTTAATTTGACAACAAGAATCCGATTCCTGACCTTAAGTATCTGATTCTGGAATCGGAATCGATTTTCAATTCCCAACCCTATATAAAACGTACGGAAAACAAATGTTCATACATTTCATTGACTTAAACTTGACGAAACAAAAACAGGGCAAGGTTGACTAAATATGATAACTAAAATGTACATTTGAGTAAGACTAGACTAAAAAAAATGGTTGCCAAAATTAATACTGCTGTACGGTCAATTAATAATAATCTTATTGCTAAAAAAGTTTTCATTGACTAAAAGTAGACTAAAATACTTCAGGTTTTCTTTGTCTAAAACTAGACTAAAATGTTGAGACTTTGTCGACTAAAACTAAGTAGGATTAGGTTGACTAAATATGATAAAAAAAACTAAAAGCAAGGAACAGTAAAACACGGGACTAAGACTAAAATTTAAAATAGCTGACAAAATTAACACTAGTTTGAAGAGGCTGGTTGTTCAGGGCGTGGGAGGATGCTAATGAAAGTGAAGGGTTGCTTCCGGGGGTCAAATAGACCTAGATCTCACATTTTCACATCAAACACATTTTCTCTCTTCCC
Organism: Sinocyclocheilus anophthalmus; assembly: GCA_018155175.1. NCBI lineage: Eukaryota > Metazoa > Chordata > Actinopteri > Cypriniformes > Cyprinidae > Sinocyclocheilus > Sinocyclocheilus anophthalmus. Next base: position 158,006 of record JADLZN010000481.1, read on the forward strand.
TTCTCTATGTTGCTATGAATGCAAAGATTTGCACCAGTTCTCTGCGCTGGCTCTTTCTCAGAAGGCCGACTGGTCTCTGCTCGTTTATCCTGTCCATATTTATTAATAGAAATGTAGTATGAAGCGTAAGTTTAAAAAAAAAAAATTTTTATTCCAAGGACCTACCTAAATTAGAACAGTTCTAAAAACTATGCTAAAAGTTCATTTTCACTCTGTGAGAAAATTAAATGGTTTCTATAATAAATAATTGCCTTTTATATCATCAATGTGCTACTAAAATTGTTAAAATATTTGTATAATGTCCTAAAAGTTGTTAAAATATTGTTAAATATTATACATTAATCTCTCAAGTGAAAACATTAACTTTATCAGCCCCATGGATGCTCACTGTAGTTTTGGCAATTGTGACTGTTTCTTGTAATTGTGAATAAAAATGTTACTTTGTGACTGTCACAATGGGCCTCATTTACGAAACGAAAGTACGACAGAAAATTGGTCGTACGGTCATTTTAACGCAAAACGTGGAATTTATCAATATGGACGCGAGCAGTGGCTACGATCAAATCTCAACGTTCTGGTCCTCAGCTCATGTACGCAAAGTTTTTGAGGGTACCTGAAAGTGGGCAGAATAGTAAATTAGCTGTGAGAAAGTGTATAGATTGACCAGCGTGTTTATTTTGTTCATTTTTTTATATGCCTGAACATCCAAAACGAAGAGCTCATTAGTCGAACGTTAATCAAGTAAGATTAGAATGTCTTGTTTGGTGTTGGCTTTTGTTACAGGGAAGTTAGATGTATAATGCGCGGAATCCGCAGGCAATTAACGACCCATGGAGGTTCAATCACACACATGACCGCAGCGCGTCTGTGAAAAGGAGAGGGAAGGAAAAACTGGTGAAATTAAGTTAAAAAGGAATCAAATCAAATAGGATCACAAAAAAATATAAATAGGGCTATGAATATTAAATAAAGATTAACAAAGGGGGGAAGGAAAAAAAAACCCACTGTGCAACAAAGTATAGGGTTTGGACCTCGGTTTTGGACACTCTTATGCATTTAACTTTCTTTCTTAGATCTTTATTTGATTGAAAATCCAATTATCGCCACAGGCGCCTCACGCACAAACAAAACAAACATTGTTTAGCGTTGCCTGGAACATTTCAGCCATTCATCATTCAAAACTAACTGCAGTCAACCAACAAATAAACGTACACGGTTTTATTTGAAAGTCCTCTGTACCCTCAGCATGCAGCGCCCAAAACCAATAAACATTTTGCACCATTGTGAAGGATTTTTACCGGAGATAGAACATGAGTGGAAGGAATAAAGCATGTTTAGGCTGCCTAAATTGACTAATAGAATGCAACACCAAATGTTCCAATATGGCCAAAAATGCGAAAACATTTGGATTCTTGTGGTATTGAGGGACAGGCGCCGTGAGCCCAATGTAGTTTCACTTTTTAGCTTGACGTTTGTATTCTGTTTATAATGAATGCCACTATAGCTTAATTTGTTTTATTTTACAGTTAAAAATATATTTTTATAACTACTTATTTTTCATTCTTTTTCTGTTCTGAATACCGTTAAATTTAAATATTTGTTGTAGAGTGAGGGGAACTGGTTTATATTTACCAGTATTTTAATATACATAAATTACATATATTAATGTAGCCTAATTGTTCGCAATTACAAGGTTAAGGGGTGTTTTTGGAGTAAGATCAATTTCTCTTTAGCGAGATTACTTCCTCTTTTTGGCCGGGTTTCGTTTCTCACTGTTGTAAACTCTAGGGCGAGGCTTCTAAACAGGGTGTTTTTAGGGGCGTGATATTCAAATAACGATTGTTTTCTGGCGCCACATTTATCAACATGCGATCACTCGTACGATGAGATCGGCGGCATACGAATGTTTCATAAATCACACTTGAACTCTGTCGTAAGTTGATTTGTGCGCACGCATCTGCGTTAGATTGATAAATGAGGCCCACTGTGTCTTCAAATCACTTTTTGTGACTTTATTTTAGCCTTCTATTCTCTTTAACCTTTACCTTATTTATTTATTTTTTCTTTACTCTGATGCAGAAACTGCTCCCCTAGTCTTAAAATACATTTCGTAAATTTAATTTATTTTCACTGATCTCCCACTGACACTCCCTTGTGACCCCCTTTAAGTCACTTGGCCCCCAGTTTGAAAATGCCTGCATCAAACATCTCAAGTCTGCAACAAGTCAGGGTTAATATTTTATTTTAAGCACATAATATGAAAATTTCTGCCTGTCCATTTGTCCAATTATTTAAGGTCAGACCTAATGTCCTTGTATAGCTAATCGAAACTCTGGGGGGAAAAAAATACCTACAAAGAGCATACAGAAGGTGAAGGACAGAAGAATAAAACAGATGAGAGAAAAGAAGAGAACACAAATGGGAGCTAAAGAAGAGCAAACCATCTCATGCTTATTTTCGACATGTTTTTCCCGGAACGAATGTGCCACTTTATGTGATTATGAGCAGTGGGACACAGCTCTCAATGCTGCCTCTCTTGATTGGAGCCTCCTGTGGCGGTAAAGTGTTCTGCCTTTTGTTTAAGACCGCCGTTTTTGCCGGCACTTGTGGGATTGATTAATATTGTTATTCAGACACGAGCGTCCATCTCCAGATGTTCCCCTTTTGTAATCGAACGCTCCTTCGAAGGAGGGGGCATGAAAGATGGAGAACATGAGAAAAGAAAAAGCGAGCTGCTGTTTGATGTCAGGCTTACTGATACAAAAAAGGCCTGGTAATGATTGCCTTTGCTCGGGCTGATCATACCAGCTGCATCCCTTACTTCTGAGAAGAGAGAGGGAAAGAAATGAAAATTATTCTGTAGTCAGACGGCCAGACTTGGATGCTCATTTCATACGAGGAAGTCTCAAAAGAGATTTCGCTTCTGATAGCTTCACATGGTGGTAGATAACAGTTGTTTGGGAGAAAGTGTTTTGCTTGATTCGCTGCCTGTGAGAATGTGTGAGATTTCAACAGGGTGTGTAGGAGGGTGCCGCATCTAACCTCTTCACTTTTCCGCATGCCTCATTCTCGTGCTCACTAGCCTCCCTCCACCACGTCGTGCTGACTGGAACTGGCACCCTGCTGGTTTGAAGGGAGTCACCCTTGTTTTTTCAGCTGCCATGCTTCGACTGATTATTGCGGTCTTTCTGCTCTGGGTTTCACCTGCTGATGATAGGAGAATATGGTTTCTCACGTGTAAGTTATGCATTTCAATGAAGCTCTTGTCAGGACCCTAGGCCTGGCCTGCTCCGTTTCTTCCACTGCCTGCTTCCAGGAAGCAAGAAAATAAATTGAATTTTACTGTCTGACATTGCAGCCTCATTCTTTAGCTGTAAACATCAGGCAACCCACCTCTTTTAGCACTTGTCACTGTCAGGTCCTCATATTAATGTCGGCATATACAGTGTTACTGAATAAGAGGGGTGAGATGATAAGTCTGTTTTTTTTAATGTAACCCTGGGGCATTTAAATTGCAGCTCTGTTGCTGATGAGAAGATGAATTGATCGTGTTGTAGCCTAACTGGTTGTCGTTTTTTCACTTTGTTGTCCTTTTCCCCCCCTTATATAAGTTGCCTTATATAATTATTTTAATTTTCAAGTAAAACAGGCTTTCACAATTCCTTTTACTTCCATAGTGTTATGTACTTCCAAGTGAACTGGGTTTAATCAAATGGCTTCTTACTAAACCATTTAAAAGTGGAATTAGGATTTTTTTTTTTATATGAAAAGTGGTTAGTCAAAGGACACAATTACAGTATGACACACACACGTGACAGTAAAGACTTTTATAATGTTTGTATGTAATATTATTTCAAATAAATGCTATAGACCCTTTTTCTGTTAGTAAACATTGTGAAATTTTTCTGTGGGCAGAGCTTAGGTGGAGGCAGAAAGATTCCCCTGACCGCTTCACTAACGCAAGCTATGAAGTTTGTTAGCTTGTTTTTTTTAACAATGACTGGAGAAAATCAGATTTTACTTGCATATGTAAGGTCACTCACTGTCCTGGACTGCGATTGCTATTTGAAAAGGTTAACTTTAACGGACGAAACCAGATCGGCCGACCCATACATCAAAGCCTTGGGAGATATGACGGGAAATAATGTTACCTCAGTTGAGGGACTCAAATCTACAGAGAAACCTAACGTGTATAGTAAAGACAAACTCACCGTGTCTATCTAGTTTTGATGAAGATGTATATACATTTCAATTGTTGCAGGCAACTATTTTTACAGCTACATGAACTGGGACAAAATACAAAAAAAATAGTTAAACATTCAATGTGATGGATTTGAAGATGTATCTGTCATGTAATGATCAGTTATTTTAAAGTATATTTACCTCCTGTAAATGATGTAAGTTTACAGTGACAATACAGTACCTTTACTTCACATACAATACATTTCAATTAAGATGTGAATATTTTCTAGAAATAAAAATTCCAGAAAACAGAAGAAACTAATTTTGACTTCTGGATTGATTTTTTTTTTTAATTCCCAGACAAATCAAGCACAAGCAATGGATTATCTTATTACAGGATAATTTAATATAATTAATAGTTTGAGTTTTACACCACATGCACCGGACATTATTTTATACGACATGTAGAGAGATGCCATAAGAAGTCTTTAGCGTTAAAACCACAAAATCCATAACAACAACAGGACAATACTATTTACGGGTCTTTTCTGGAAAGGACGTTTGTACGGACAATTTCTGTCAAATCTGCGCGTTTTTATTCGTGTTTAAGTCACAGCTGTCCATCATTTTTTTTTTTGTATGCGCCAGTGACAGCGGTATGCTTAATAATTTCAAATTGAGAGCCCTCTATACTACAAACGATTATGGCACACAACATCACAACCAAAGACGATATTTTTAAGCTCCTAGTGAGCCCAATCTGCACTGGTTGTGAAGTGGGCCGCCTTTCCAGTTTTTCCCTTTGGTTTTGCCTCCGCTAGCACTGTTGACCGGTAAATTGGGACGTCGGCCATAAAAAAGGGTCTATTTCTTTTGAACTTCTTCAAAATTTGTTTTAAAACTTCTGGTAAGAAGTCTTTTCTGAGTACAAAAATCAGCATATTAGAATGATTTATGATCATGTGACCAGAATAATGGCTGTTGTGATATTTCACAATGTTACTGAAAAGAGACTCCTTTTAAACTTAATAATCTTTAAAAAATTCTTACTGACCCCAAACTTTTAAAATGACAGTGTATACCTTACGTGTTTCAATTTTTGAAATTCTTTTTGGTCTTATGTACGGTATGTTAATATCAGCAGCATAGTTGTGATGAAGGGCAAAAATAAAATAAAAACAAAATACTGTAACCCAAAAAAAAAAAAAAAAAACCCAAGCAATATAACAAAAATGTAAAAATGGAATAGTGGTAGTGCAAAATAAAGTGAATTAGAAAGATTGACAGTGTAGTGAAGTGCAGAGCAAAAGTGTCTCTTCCTCTTCTGTTTGATTCTCATTGACTATTGCACGCCTTCTGTTGATCATGTTTGCATTTTATTACACATCTCTATTTCCTCATTCCTGAGAAACTACTTGATTATGCCATTTTGCCAGAAATTTTGCTTCCGGTTGGCCATTCCTCTCATCTTATGTTTCAATTATGACCACTTTCCCAATTCGATTCCAACAAAAAAAAAAAAAAAGGAAAAGAAATTCATGAAATAACCCTACAAATGAGATGAATTCGGCATGAGGGTGTCACGGCTTCTAAATGTACGTTTCTCACGGAAAGCAGCATTGTCTTTAATTTACTGCTCATTTGAGTGTTGTGACACGTCCACGACTCTTTATTCGGCTAAACTAACAGTTTATTTCATCCATAATAACCGTCGTCATTGTCGTCATTTTGATTTAGACATGAGCTGGAATCCCATCAGCAAATGTATTTTGTTGATGAACTACTACACTCCCCTTCTCTGTTTTCTCATCTCCAGTCCGATTTGACAAATTCAATTCAGGGTGAGCCCCCCTTTTGCTTCACCTTGAAAATTCACACAGCCATACATGCTAGGACTTGATTAGTGGATGCTTGGAGGCATGCGGCTTGTTGATTAGAATTGGACGAGGACTGCATTTTGATGGGAACAGACATTACACAGACTCTTGCTCTCTCTCTCGCCGCATAAACACGCAGTATTGCCCTCGTAGCTTCTCTGCGAACCCGCTTTGATTCTCTGCATAACTCTCTACTTTCTTGCAGTCTTTCGCCACACTCTGTCACTCTCTCATCACCTCCATCCTTCTTTTTTCCTCTTTCTCCCTCTCTCATGATCATTCGTTTCCTTCCCCTCTCCTCCCAGTGGGAAGCCCCATTCCTCGCCATTGGCAGGTTCTCCAATCAATAGGATAAGGGGAAAAGCTGGCGAACGAAAGAAACCGATGGCTTTTTTGTATGAAGCTACAAATTACTCTGCTCTCTGCTGATTATTTTGTTACTATGGTACATTTACCTCTGTGGTGAGATGTGATTAACCAGCTCTTTGGGGGCCTGAGCCCTCAACTCCCATCGCAATCAGCCGCAATACCTAAAAGACTGCCTGAGATTTCATCTTCCTCTCACACCTCTCTTCGACTACAAGTTAAATATGTTCAGAGAGCCTTATTCTCTCTACGTACACCCAAGAGACACCATGTACTGGAAATCATTACGATCCCTTTGGAGTGGCTGAAGCAAGGGGAAGTTACTAAACAGAAAGAAATAAAAGAAGGCATGAGCGAGTGGGGAAGAAAAAGAGTAGTATGAAGATCCATATTTAGGACATGGTGGCTTGTATCAGGTCCCTTCATCATAGCTTCTCTGTGCCCTGGGTTCTCTCTATAGTACAACAACATCCCTCCATGTTGGATGTTTTGATCATCCTACAGCTCATTTGCATGTAGGGAAGGAAGAACTGTGTTTATAACTCAAGGGAAATGGTGACATGTATTCACAATATGTGCTAATTTTGGTAGGTACACATGCATACAATCATGCCTTTTTTGCTGCTTTTGGATTAATAGCCAGTGCAGCAGTTTGTTGCATAATAAATAAATAATAAAAACACTGAACTGCAGTATGTGTTGTTGCAACCATTTGCGTTCTCCTGTAAAGTGCAGCATGATAGTATTTGACCTTTTGACTTTTGCCATTTTGTAATGAAACTGGCACGAGAACTCACTTTGGCGCAAACTTTTTGCCTGTGAAAGTGTGGCGACATCAATCCTGCCGCAGCTCAGCTAGGAGAGCACTGCCTCTCAGTCTCATCGGACCGTCTCTCCGTTTTACTTTAAACAGCATTATCTTTTTCTCTCTCTTCTTGGTTCTCTTCTCCAGTTCTCCTTTCCAGTTTCCGGGTTGTGGTCAATTTCGGCTGTAATTTAGCCTTGGAAGCATACCCACGCCTCTTGACACTGGCTCTCTGAAAATTGTCTATTGATGCTCACCGCTATTCTGCACTTACACTGAGGCAATTTCACACAGCTCTGTGAGACCGCACTCAACCCAGCCCACCATGACTCAGCGCTGATCGCTTTTTTTGTGACCATAGTTTAAAGCAGGTGATCACAAAGGCAGATGAGCTTTTTTCTTGCTCTTACCTGCCTGATTTTAGTGGGCTTAACCACCAATTTACCAGTGATTCCGTTTGACCACTAAGGACTTAAGGACACAATGAATCACAGCTTGATAATTGAGTAAAATTCCTGAGTGCAAGTTTGTTTTTTACGTGTTTGTGGAAAAGAGTGGGGCCTGAAGTTCTTATATTGCAGTTATTATATTGGTTTTAGTTTTAGTGTTATTTTGTTTTAGACAAAATAGCATAGAAGTTTAATATTGAGCATTTATCAGCCATAACATAACAACAGTTATAAGCTTATTGGTATTTGCTTGTTTTTCACCCTAAAATGGTTTTAATGTAATTTTATGAAAATGAAATAAAATATTTTATTGGAATCTCTGCTTTGCTGGGCAATGTCATTACTGTTACAGGCAAATAAAAGCTTGTGTTTGCAGAAACATCTGTTACAGGCTGCAGTTGTAATTGAATGAACTCTCCAACCTGCTTCCTACACACAATGGGTTAATCGGTTTGTTTATGCTTATTGAATTCCCTCATTATTAATCAATGCCTCACTCGACACGCTTCCCCTCTCGTTATTGGAGAGTTAAATTTCCACCGTGGCAATTCCCACAGACAATAGAGGCCGAATCAATGGAGATGTAGAGCGAGAGATTGTGTCTGAATGGAATTAAAATAAACATCTTTGCTCCATTAGCAATGCCTTTCACTTTTAGCTCCAGGGGGAGAGCTTAATTTGTTGAAGATGGTAGAATCTACTGACGTTAAATGGGCTCTGACAAACTTCAATCTGATAACACTTATTGACTCTTATGGTTCGGTCCAGGCATGCAATACAATGTGGTTTATTTAGGTAATATAAAGTATGGACTTTTAGAGCCAATAGTGTAAACTGCTAGTTCCTGACTTAAATGGGTAGTTCACCCAAAAATTAAAATTATCATTATTTACTTGCACTCAAATTGCTCCAGACCTGTATGAATTTCTTTCTTCTGCTGAACACAAAAAATAAATATTTGGAAAGAATGTTGAAACCAAACAGGGGTAATGGGAAGACAAATTAATTCAAGTAGTATGAGTTATAGATTTTTACGACATATCAGACATTACACACACATGTCTTTTTTTTTTTTTTTTTAATTTTTTTTTTTTTTTCTTAAGCTGGGTGCCAGAGTTTGGCTCTGAGGGTCTGGGTTTCTTCCTGGTGGCATACGCTGGAGAATAGAAAGTCCTCCTCAAAAAACAAGTTTTAAAAAAATCAAATTTCCAACCAATAGTTCGTATAATCAAAAGGCATCGTTACAATTACTGAGGGCGTGTGCATAAGGACTGACAGGACACCGTCTAATCAATGAAATGCCCACTTACATTATCATGGCATGACAAATGTCATGAATTGAAGGTTTTTTTATGCAGTGTTATGACAAACTGTCATTAAGTGTTCATTCCCTAAGTTGTTTTAAATTGTAATGCAAAAAAGGGATGGACATTGTTTGAGATGTTCTTGGTTATGGGCTAGGGTTAGGGGTAACGAGTAGGCGGGGTTGGGGTTTAGCGTAGGGTTAGGTGAACTAATGTCATATTTGCATTAAAAATGAGACATAAAAACACGAGCGAATGGGACACCTTAAATGGGGGACAGTTGTTCATACAAACATGCATTAAAAACTCCTTCATATGCAGACCATGTGTCATGTCATGATTATGAAGGTGTCATGTCAGTCTTATGCACACCCCTTCAAGTAAAGTGTTACCAAGGCATCTTGCTAGGTTTCAAACTATTTGTGTTCTACCTCAGCATGTGTCCTGAGGTCATAACAGTTTGTTAACTAAAATCTTTGACTCGGTTTTTGTCTTCTTAGTAAACCCATGAAAGCTATGCTTGGCTTCCAAACCCCCTTTTGTTGGTTCCCCCCCCCCAATTCTGATTTTGTTGTTTGGTGTGCGCGCGTGTGTGTGCGTGTGTGTGTGTGTGTGTGTTTCCAGCCAAGAAAACGTGGATAAGAAGAGTCAACACAAAGTCCTTCAGTGCCTCAAGGCCTTTATGAACAACAAGGTAATAACGTCACCAAGCAGCGGGTTCATTTTATAACTACCTTCCACTTGAGATAACCTCATCTCATATTGGACAATTATCAATTTTCAAAGGCCACATGCAAACTGCACCTAAATATGTGATGACTCTTTTAAATGCGAGATCCACAGTCTTCAATCCCATTGATGTTTGTTGCAACACTGCTCAATTGCATACAATTTAAATTATATTTGCTGCTGTGAAAATGGTTTTTATTCGCTTCCATATTTTCACCACCCCCTCAAATGTCTTTTTTTTATAGCAATAGTTTTATATTTGTTAAAATAATTTTACAATTATTGTTTACAAAAATATAAAAATAGAAACTAATTGGAAATGATACAGCTATAACGTAACACAACCCCTTAAATTCATTATGCTGAAAAACAAGTCGTTTTTGCTATTTTAACAAAACCTGATTTATGTCTGTCAGCTAGATAACATTATTTTAGTGACCAATCAGACCAATCAGCAGAATTTGTACCAAAAATGCAGAATACTTTACAGATAACCAATCGTTTATGTTTGCAAGACATCATGTAAAAGATAAAGAAATTCAAGAATTTTTGTGATAATATAGCACTGCAATGGAAAGCCCAAAGATTTGCAGTTTGCATGTGGCCAAATAAGAAGTCATTTACTTTAAATTGTACTGCTTATGTTCTTTTTGTCTTAGTAGAATAAATAATGTGGGCTGTCAATGTATTTCAAACCATTTACTATTCTTAAGCTTCAGATGATTGTTGTTCTAATGTGCCTTCACCTTTAATCAACCGTGAATCTATTTTAGGGTTTTTATGTTGAGAATATTTTAAAAACCTTATACAGTATATCGCTTTTTAAAAAAAAATTTTTTACACTTTATTTTTATGAACTTCAACACTAACAATCAAACAACACTCCTTCGTGGGTACATACATAAATATTTTTCCCAAAGTATAACATAAAAAGAAATGTCAGTCTGGTCAACTGGTTACGATATAAGCAAATATTTGTAAGCATGTATACATGAATATTTGTGGTCATACATTCATAAACATAATACTCATTTCCTTAGGCTTACTATCAAGCAGCCGTTGATCCTAATTACATACATTTACATGAATGAATATACATATTTCACTTTGGCATTTATCTAGTATATCGCTTTTTTAATTGCTCTTTTATACCATTTCAACTTGTTACTCACCATGAAAATAGCCAAGGAAGATGGCAGCCCACCTAAATCACCAACCAGCCAACCATCACATTAAATCAAATGTTACAAGTGACAGAGAAAATGTAGAATAAAGTAACGAAAACATGGTGTATTTATCTGCTGTGGATGTATTTCATGAGTTTCAGATGTACTTTTTTTGAAGTAGAAATCTCATCATTACCCTAAAGCACCAGCTTCAAACAAGACTCATTTCAGTCGCTGTGGCATCTCAGCCGACCCCTTCATCAGCTGCCGCGTTACATCTCCGCTAACTCACCGCGCTCCCGCTCCTCCCTGCTGGACACACATACCTGCGGCCGCTTTCAAATGGTCAGGAGCGATAAGAGGAGAGCTTCAGATGAAGGGGGCTGCAGACAGCCACCACTCTGAACTCGGGAGGGGGTTACGCCGCACGGCCGAGGTGGAGAGGTCTGAGGGGGCTTTTGATGATTTGCACACTCCTGTTAGAGAGATGTGTTAGAAGTGGATCTCCAGTGGTGTCTCTGATGTTGTTGATAGCCCGGGGTTTGAGGAGTTACCCCCGCCTCGTGCAAACATACATACGAGCATGGTAGAGATAGAGATCTGTGGGGTTTTGATCCATGTTCATTCACTGGGTATGTGGCAGATGTTAGACAGACATGTTGTCAGGTGTCAGCATATCCCATGGTGTTTGAGTGAAGCTGAACTAATCTTATCGGAGAAGCTGTTAGCAGTCATCTATCAGCCTCGCTAACAGGTCTGATTCTTTGTTGGAATGGCGTTCATCAATGGTATTTTCTAAAGTAAGCATTGGCATTGCGGTACATTGCTATTTGAGATTTGAAAAAAAAAAAGTAAATATTGATTTTATTCTATTTTTTTTTGTTTTTAGTGTTTTATTTTTTGCTTATTTAGGCAAAATCATATAGAATATCTTAAATTTTATTTATCAGTTATATTTTAAAATATTTTTATTTGCTTTAAAAAAAAATTTTGCGAGTAATTTAGGCCAAAAACCAGTAACAAAAATAGTTATATTGTAAAATATTATTACAATTTAAAACAACTATTTTGTTGGTCTGTTTTTTTTTGTGTAATATTAATTTTTATTTTCTTGTGTGAGACCAAGTGAATTTTCATTCAGTCATAATTCCGTCTTTCACAGTGTCACATGCAGCCTTAAGAAATCTCTAAAACTGAGTTGCTGCTTCAAAGAAATTATGTTTATTTGTTATCAGTGCTGTTGCTGCTTAAAGTTTTCGTGATACAGTAATATTTTTCAAGATTCAAGGAGAGTAGAAAAAAGAACAGCATTTAATAAAAAAAAAAAAAATACTCAAAGCAAAACTCTTTACTCTCCCCTAGTGAAAAATAAATGACCTAAAATGTATTTGAAAAGCATTTATTTCATCGAAGGTAACTTACAAATACATTTAAAAGTATGTACTCAATTAAAAAATACCCGCCCCTGCCATTGTACGTTTCGATATTTTAAAGTCTGTTAAAAATTGTAACAACTAATTTTATACTTAATGCACATTAATTATGTGGAAGTAGTGCTGATGTCCAACTAAAGATATACTGAATTATATCTGATTGTGCTAAAGTAGAACTATTGCAAGTATACTTTAGGTACACTTTAAAAAATAATGCTTTCCAAGGATAATTCATGTCTTCATTCAATAACGGATATTAAAACATAATTTAGGCTATTTTAAGAAATGTGCATTGTGCACAAGTAGTACTCCAAAATAAGTTTAATTATGTTTTCTTTATAATCAGGGTAAGTTTTCAACGCCGATATTGCAGTAAATTGTGAAGATTTAGTAACTGGGGTATGAAGAATATTAATTTTTTTTTACTAGGGTCACTTTTGACAATTTTTAATGCATCCTTACTGGGGGAAAAAGAAAACCTAGAGCCTGACAGGGTACTACAAACACTCAGAACATATTTGCAGCCGCATAGCAAAGCTTTGGCAACCACCCAAAATGGTTGTGAGATTGGTACATTTTTTAACAACAAATGTAAAAATCTAGTCATTATCTACAGTATGTAATTAGTTTTCTTTCCCTCAGGAGCTTCACAAGTTGACTTCATTTTTTTTTCTATAACTGTATTCAATTGTCACGTCATTGACTCTAATTGACATGCCATTTGTTAAAAATGGAAACAAATCAATTAAGCGCATCAGTGCATTTTTCAGTTGGAAATCTGTCATGGTCACCCACTGAGGAAATATAAATCGGTTGAGGCCATTGTTGTTTTCCTGAGGCCTGTTTCTGTAGGATCAAAGAAAAAAAAAAACACTCTCTGCATCTATTTCTGTGTAGTCATTCTGGGAATTAATTTGCTGGAGATCCCAGTTGTGTTTTCTGCGAGTTTCAAAATCTACTACTCACACCCCCCAGCCCTGAAGGTCAGGTGTAATCCCAAGCACCCGACAGGTGCCACAAGCCTTATTTACCCAGAGGCCTGTCACAGCTCCAGACCTCTCACTTCAGCCCCACAGCATCATGGGACGCATTCCGCCCATGTTGCCTGCCAGCCAGGTGCTCCCGTCCAGCTGTCACCAACTCCCGCGGAATGAAGACAGAAAATGGCTCAAATATGTTTACATCCATTACTGTGCATAAACACTGTGATAACGCACAGTGATCTCCCCTGTGCCTCTGAGGCGGGAAGGATGTTTTCATACCTAAGTTTGCATAAAAAAGAAAAACTGCAGAAACATCTGTTCTGAATGACAACAAGGCTGAGATATGGCAGTTGGAGCCATTAATTGGCATGAGTTATGAAGCAATTAACACAACTTGGTGAATTTGCTGTCCTAAAGCTTTTTAGTCAGAAATTAATTGACTCCGGATGATTCATGTCTTGAAAATTGCTAAACTTGAGTCACAAGTTATTTTGTGCTGTTGCAAGATGGCGACAGATTTGGGTCTTCCAAATTTAGTCATATGATGACCCATATTTTGTTAATTTCTAAATAATCAGATCATGTAAATTCAGAATTAGGATTTTAACCATTACACTCACACACACTCAGTCAAATTTTAGTGAACCATTTCATGCCAAGTGAATCTATTACATGTAAAGATTGACAGAGTAGAGAGAGATAGTCTTTTAAGTTACATCAGTGTTTTGAATTAATGAGAAATTCGTCCTGTGGTGTTGGCGCTGCGGTCGTCATTAACCGAACCCCCCTGTGTTCAGACGTGGATATTCTCCCCTCTTTGACTCCTCGCTTCTCTCTCAGGTCTCGATCTGCTCTTGTCGTTTCAGACCCCCAAGGCCTTTCTGTCCTGTGTCTGTGTTCTTCATTCACCTTTATGCTTTCTTTCTTTCCTTTTTTTATTTTTTTTCACCCCTCACCCTCTCTTTCACGCTACTATTATTCAGGATCCCTGATCGCAGTATTTTGTCATTACTCAAGGGACAGAGCAAGGCGCTACGGTATTCGAGCATCTCTTTGGTCTCCACTTTAAAAGAGTTCAAACTCTAATTTAAAAACTTTAAAATCTGTTTCCGTAGGTTAACTTTGATTTTAATGTACCCTCAGTATTTCCAATCATGGGAACGCATTTATTTAATAATGTACCCCTTCTAGATAATGCTGATTTCCTTTGATTTATTAAAAAAAAAGTTATTATAAAATAATAATAATTGGATTGTTGAATTTGGTTGTGTATGTGTTTTTTTTGGTTTGTTTTGTTCATTTTTGTGGCAAGGAATAAGTCATTTACTTCTTGTTTTTTGGGTTTGCTTCTTTAGTGCATCATTCTGTTCAAATAGAGTTGACTGAATTGATCTTTTGCTGAGAACGTGTAGTTTTAGCAGTGGTCAGTGCCACCGCGGAACGATTGCAGGAAAAAAAACACTGGGCAATGTCTTACATAAGTTTTTTTTTTTCTGTCTGTCTGCAGTATGGACTGGAGCGGATCCTTGGAGAGGAGAAGAGTCTGACACTGTTGGCCCAAGCCATTGACCCTGGTCAGCCGGCCATGATGACAGATGTGGTCAAACTGCTCTCTGCAATCTGCATTGTGGGAGAAGAAAATACGTAAGCCTCCCTTCTCACTTTTTCTAGCCTTTCTGTCAAATCAATTTGGTTATGATGCAATTATTGTTCTTTCTTATTTCAGCCTGATTTCATTATTTAAGCCCCCTCAATTATATATTTTCTGTTGGAGTTTTATGCCCCATTGTGATTTTTAACATCAACATTGTCAAATAGGGTATCAGATATGCATTTCATATATTTTTAAGTGTTCGAATGCTTTTTGGGCCACCGCATCATAATTCTGGGATTTTCTCTGATGCAAATTTAAATCATTGTTTAATGGAATTTCTTCTTTTACTGTGTGTTGTATTAGTTGCTATTTGCTTCAGCTCTCCTCCTGCGAACACAGTTTGTTGCGATAGCATAATTTTGTAACATTTTTGCCTGATTTTTATTTTTTTTTTGGTCTTTTTGCATTCAGGATATAAGCACAGCATTCATTTAGTTCAGATGCATAAAACATTTATCATGACTACTTAAAATCTCTTTTAAATATCAGCTTCATGTAAGCACTGAAAATGTGCAATTGACAGGTGCACTCAAAGCATCCTCCATACCAGAGAGAAGTGCAATCCCAGCATAACCCTCAGTGAAAAAATGTAAAACCAAATCAAATCTGTGACTTTTACTTATTTCCTGCATGAAGTTTGGAGAAGGTCCTTGAGGCCATCACCACAGCAACTGAGGGAAGAGGGGTGGCCCGCTTTAACCCTATCGTTCAAGGTCTTAGTGTGCGCTCCATCCAATTACAGGTAAGCGTTCACTGCTCCTCATCTGCCTTCTTGATCACTTGTCTTCTGCTGATACAGCTCTACCAATGCCCGCGTGACCTCAATACACACTCAGTTACATATACATATTTATACCTATGATAGCTGCAATAGAAAAAAAAAAACATGTGAATAGATAGTGCCACTCTCTAAAGAAAATATGTGAAAATTTGATTTGATCTTATTTTATTTTATTTTTTCCAAGCAATGGCTACATCTTAAAAAAATGCACAAATATCTGTTCAAAATCCCTAGTGGTCTGTTAATGGCTCTTCTGTAATAAAGTAACATTACCCACTTTCACATTGCTGTTTGCACTATTGTGACAGACTGGTGTTGTGTGTATTGCTCAGATGGGGAAATACATTTGCTTTATATACTATTCCATTTTGAAAGTTTCATAAGAGCTTTTGAGGGCGGGAAAGGGTTCAATGCTGAGAGAAAGAACAAGCATTTGCGTGAAAGTGACCTTCACTATAACGATTGGGACCCCCCCAAACCCCCCCCCCCAGCTCAACAGGATATGCAATAACCCTCTGAAACACAATTTACACTTTAAAATCCCCCAGCGTGGGGGGGCCGGGACTGTTGGTATAGAGGGACCCACGTTCAATGAAGGATAAGAAAACAAATGAGCATATCTGCTTGTTAACGACCAGTCCTTTATGTAAGAACACATTTCAAAAGCTTATGCAAGTAGATGCCTAATGCTCCTTTAAGCCGTACGGTGCTTATGCAGGCATGACATTTGTTTATTTAAATGAAACAATATAAAACTAACTTAATTTCCTGTCCCTTTCTGACAAGTCAACATGACCTTTTGTTTAGCCAGCATGCTCAGGGGCTCAGGACACTTGTAAAGCACAGAGATTAGTGCTGCCAGTTACAGCTCTTCATTTGCATTTTAAAGCATAAACTGCCATTAGTCAAACATCCCTGATGAGATTTACCATAATCATTCCAGAAATTATTAATAATTTGATTAGGGGTATTTAGCCATGTGCCCGCAAATAAGACGGAAGTGCACCATGAGTCAGGGGGGGTCTGTAAAAAAAACCACAAAATCTTGTAATGGACAGGTTTCTCCAACAATAGACAATTGACATCAATTTCATTGATATTATACCTCATAAAGCCTTGATTGACTTTAATAAACAAAAAAATAGGATTCATAAAAACTAACAGCAAAAGACTAACAATATATTAAATTATCATTTAATAAGTTAAGGTTATTCTATCTATATTCTATCTATCTATCTATCTATATATATTTCTATCTATCTATCTATCTATCTATCGTTCATCCATCGTTCCATCCATCTATCGTTACATCCATCATCTATCGTTACATCCATCGTTCTATCTATCTTTTCTGGTCTAATCGTTCTATCTAATCATCGTTCTATCAATCGTTCCTATCTATCTATCGTCTAATCAAACGTCAATCAATCAATCATTTCTACTACGTTTTATCGTGCTATCCATGGTTCTTCTATTCTATCCCTCGTTTATCTATCTGACCATATTCTATCTATCTATTGTACGGTTTGTATATCGTCCTTCTCTCGGGCTGTCTATTGTATCTGTTCATTCTATCTACATTCGTTTTTGTTTCTGTCGTTCCTCGTTTCTGTTTTGACCGGTGTTCTAACTGATTTTTTTTAGGTCTCTGTCTCTCTGTGTACAAATAGGACAAGGACGACTCATATTTATGAAAAAGGGGAGAAGAAAAGGAAGACGAAAGAGAAACCAGTTTGTGATTTATGTAAGATTCTTTTGAGTATGGAACATATTTTAATAGAATGTCCATTTTTAAATTATAATAGACAGTATTTTTATTCAGAATATATGAAGGGTTAGTTCACCCAAAAATGAAAAAAATTAACTTGGGTTTTTTACTCACCCTCAAGTCATCCTAGGTGTATATACTTTCTTCTTTCAGACGAATTCAAACGGAGAGTTTAGTAAACTGGTCCCTGGCCCCCATCCAAGCCTTCAATAAAGGCAAAGGATGGCGGTTTGGTTGAGTCAAACAGCGCACAGAAGAGCCTTTCCGGCCAGATGAAACGTTATGCGTCAGAAAGTTGCGCAACACCTCCTAGAGAAATGCAAGTCAGGAGGGGCCAAGGAAAAACACCAAGACACAGTTCACGTTTACTTAGCAAACAGTGAAAAAAACCAAAGTATCCTCTTGGCTATATATTATCGAAAATCCATACTGACACCAGTTTCTATTACAAGATCAGTAAGTAATGTGCGGTAACTTCCTAATCAATGCGAACGGCGTGTTTGTGTTTTGTGCATCCGGAGATACGTCACTTTATAATGGAACGTCGACGTCTTATACATCATCCACCGTGGAAAAAGAAACTTCGTCGGTATTTCATCGGTTGCGGAAGACAAAAACGACGAAAAGTGACGAAAAAAAAACGTCTTACTACTACGTTTGAGAAATATGGATAATTTACTTACAAAAAATGCGCTGGAATTCCGCATCCAGTAGGCCTGGTACTTCACCCCCCGGAGCGTGTTGTGGACCGGGGAACGTTTTGTATTAAAAGGATGCGTGCGCACCCCGTTTAATTAGTGGTCTTCTGAAGAAATAACTGTTTGGACCACACCAAACCACCCGGTATCCCATTGAAAGGGGCTTGGCGGGGCGAGGACAAAATTTTTTTTATATACAAACCTCAAATTGTGAATCTCGAAACGAAGAAAAAGTCACCCATTCACTAGGATGACTGGAGGTTGCGTATAAAACAGCACAGGACTAATTTTAAATAGTTAGGGAGAACTAAAAGAACCCCTTAGGGAGGAACGTTTTAAAACGGTTCTTCTGGAATAATTTTAGAATTTTCAATAACAGAGTAGTACCGTCTGAAAACGGACACATATAAATTGTTAATTGGATAGATTGTTGTTATTCTGTTAGGTTATAGTTTGTAGAACAAAAGAGAAAAAATCGTTAACAGTATATAGCGGGACCTACGTATAGGGAAAGGAGAATGATTAACATATAGAGGTGATGTGTGGCAATTAATAAGTTTTTCATGAAAGATGGGCCATATGTCTGATGCATGTCTACATTGTTGTATTACTAAATATGGACTAAAGAAGAAGAGCTAAGAAGGCGTGTGGCCTATGGTTAATTGCTGTCTCTCAATGGTTTAAGAAAGGAACTAACTCGGAAGTTACTGTTAAAGAAATATAAAAAGAAGATGACTGACGCAACAAAAAGGAGAATTTTTTTATAAAAGAACAAGTTAACCAAGGGGGAGCCAAGGACAGAGCGAGAGTATGTGCGCGGGACTCTGGGCTACATCTTTGGTCTGATCGTAGGCACACTACTGATGCAATGAGTTGAGAAGTGGGAGGGCTGGCGTGAATAAAAGTGTACGATCGTGACGAAACCCAGCTCCTCTGAGGAGGGCACGGGCAGATACCAAAGGGAGATAAGAAAGAACACGGTGGGTTGCAGGCTGGCCGCACGGTTTTAGTAGAATGGACAGAAGGGGGGCGTGTATACATGTGTGTAGGCCGGAGAGGACTAGATCAAGAGTAGCCGGATAGGCACTAGCAGGAATTCCCTTCAAAAATGCAATAAGGGATTGGACAGAACTGACTGTTCAACAAAGATAGGGACGTTATTCTGCACCTAATCCAGCGATGCAGTATCACCAGGAATGAAACCCTCTACAAGATCGAGCACGAAAGTTAATCGTGAGCGAACAGCTAAAATTATCTTAATGCTTGAACACGACGTAAAAACAATGGAAAACAGGACATAGGAGATGCTGTATAAACAAGAGATAGGACCATCGCAGTAGACGCAGGTGGCCCAAGGCAAAAGGTATGTAGGTAGTTCTGCGCGGGCTCTTATGGTTACGCGAGAGTCGAAGGATTGTGGAGTGCACAAACAAGAGGTGAAGAAGCGAGTCACAGAAGTATCACAGCTAGAGCAACCGGACCGAAGAGCAGCTTCTAGGCAGAAGCATGAGAATGTACCGAGAAAGGGATGAAAGAGCTCATTGCGAGAGCGACGATGCGAAAAACAACCAACGAAGGCCCACATCCAAGGCAAGGCGGGTTCAATATCCAACTGAAAGCGAGGCCAAAAAGTGAAGAGTGTGCTGTATGAAAGCGGATGGTTCCGAAAAGTAGCGGGCACAAAGGTGTCGAGAACACTGACATGGCGGCCCACCACACGCACACGCAGACGGCCCTGTAAGCTGAGGACCACTCCCTCTTCAAACACGGTAGGTGTGCATGAAGAGTGTTGTAGGAGAGAAGCGGGGGATCTGTACGGGTCAGTAACAAGTTTAACTTGCTTGGAGACGAAGGAGTACGCGGGCGTATTAGGTTCCTGTTGATGACTAGAAGTAAGATCTAGCGGTGAGTCGGACGGTTTTTGAACAAACATAGGAACAGGAACAGTTTGGAAGGAACGTTCTGTGCAGTGTTAAGGTTAGCGATTCGTGTTCTATCTTCCAACATGTAATGTGCGTGAGAGTGTCTTGCTTGGAGGGATATTTTAGGGACTGTCTCTCGAAAGAATAGAATGTCGTTAGAAAGACAGCACCCGAAAAGGATCTGCAAGTAGTTCAAGGGATTTGTTAGGTAAAGGGAGAGAGATCGGAGACTGGAGAGCGGGTTGCGCTACACAAGGCGTCAGACAGTAGACTTGACATGGAGCGGTTATTTTTCAGACTTTTCAAGGGAAGCGATGATACCAAGATGTTTCGTTTTGCATGTGTACACAGTGGTGTGGCTGCACCATGGGAAAGGGTTAGGTGAAAACTCGGAAATACAGCACGACGGACACTGAGGGAGTTGCATGGTAATTTCTAGGACCGGACGAAGAATGGAAGTGAGAGCATCGAGTCGGGATGAACGGATCCATAAGTGGAGCAGGATTGGCTTTTAGCTGTATCAAGAAAGGAAAGCTTGGAGAGCGTGGAACCGCCCAAGCTGGGAAGATAGAAGGTCGAGCGGAGTCCTGTAAGATGAAAGTTCAAACCAGGAAATATTTTTTCTCTTCTCTCTCCTCATCCGGTACGACTCACCACTCCCGCTTATTGCAGGCATTGTGAAAGTAGGGCAAAGAATTAAGAAAAAACGGGTACAGACAACCGCAGACGGAGGGGTGATTAATGGGCAGATTCTGTTTGGCCTGATCCCTCATGAAAGCTGTCAGCAAGTGTCTCTTACAGGCTCAACTTTGCTGAGATTCCTCCCGCAGTTCAACCGCTGAGCCACACAAATATGAATAATACAATGTCATCATCTCTTAAATCAAAGGGTTTTGCCTGTGAAAGACTTCTGCTCATTTTTTTCTTGATTTTTGCTGTGTGAAAATATCATAAATATACTGCCCATCATTACTGACTAAATATTTATTTAGTATCATAATCTTGTGTTTTGAGCTTTGAGTTTAGGATTATAAACATTGACTACAATTATTTGGCCATTTGAGTAAAAACATAGAATTTTCAATTAATAAACTGGTGGTTTTTATGAACCAGTTCTTTTTAGCAAATAAGAACAGAAATCAAATGAGCCTGTCCATTTAGTGCATCATTCAAAGGACACATGAATTCAGGATTTACAGTTTAAATAGCTGACGAATCCATTGATTGAACTAAATTAATTGTGTAACATCTTGATTTTTATTGACGTGTATTATTGTCTTTTGTTTTGACCCCATGAGTTTAGGATAAGAAATATTGCCTCCCATTTTTTATACATTGATTATTTGATTAATCACAACTTGAATTGGTAACCAATATTTTTTTTAGTGCATCCAAATCATACAGCACAATCAGTATTGTCTGATTCACAAACAAGTGACTCTTACAGACCTGTCCTTTTATTGAATTATTAAAAAAAACACTACTTTTACTTTATGAATATGTCTGAAAAAATCATGTGCCATCACAGCCTGTCAAGTTGAGACACCCCACTATAAATAATTTGGAATTGGTGTGGTTTATTATGTAATAAATGTTTGCATCATCAGACATGATGTGAGCAGAAGGTCCAGGCACACAGCTATACAGACAGTTCACTGTCTGTTCAATACGGCAGTCACCTGAATGTACCAGTGCCTTTTAACTAAACACTCCCTCTCACACGTGTGATTTAGAGTGTTGTGGAGAAGGCTGATCAATAATTGATGATCTGTGTTGCTTGAGGAGATTAATAGTAGTTTTTGAACTTGAGGTGATGGGGAAAGCCTTTATGTTGGCTGAGAAGCTCAGTGAAGAGTCATAAAACACAATGATGCTCTTCAAAAAAGGTCCAAACTGCAGTCTTTAAGATACATTCCCTTGGAAACCAAGATTTCAGTGAGGGGGACATTCAGGCCAGGAAGCTTTTGCTTTCAAATTACAGCTTTGTTAAACTGGTTGTAATAAAAAAATTCACAAGGCTAATTGAAGATACTGACAATCAATTACTGGATCATCCTGTGATGCCAAAGCTGAATTTTCAACATTATTACTCCAGCGTTCACTGTCACATGATCCTTCAGAAAACAATATGCTGATGTGCTCCAGACAAAACATTGCTTCTAATTAGGCGATGTTAAAAAACAGTTGTGTGATAATAATATTAGTATTTGTGGAAAACCGTACTTTGGTAGTGGTAATTTGTATAAGGGACCTTGTATAGTTTTTGGTACTGGTTACCCTTCACTTTTAACATATATTTTTAAATAACTTGTGTTTACTAAATGGTTCTTCGACAAATTGGTTTAATAAATCCAATACAACCTATTTCCATTAGTATTCAACAGTTTTTCATACAAATTCAATGCAACCATCAGAACTGCATATGTTATTAACCACCACACATACTCGTTACTGAAGTGATCCTCCCTTTAGGTGGCTTGCATGCAGCTCTTCATGCCCCTCGTAACGTCTCCTGAAATGAGTTGGACGTTCAGGGCTTGCACATCCGAAAAGGATTTTTATGCGCTGCGGCCTGCGAGAGATCCTGCCGGTAAGCGGCTCGACCACTGCCTGTGTGTATTAATATTTAAATGAGTTGTCCACTTGAGTGAAATATTGTAAAATGGGTCTGCGAATAATTTATGAGGCCTGAAGGAGAGGTCGCTCTGCTGAATCAATACCTACAGCCAGGATTGGATTGGTTTCTTTCTCTCGGTCTGTCTCCTCTTGGCATTCTGAATGTGGTTATGTTCTATCAACAAACGACTGAAAACTGCCTGAACAAAACAGGAGAAGAGTGTGAAATGAAAGCCAGGGAGTGTGGAAGTGAGATAGATTAATGCCTCACGCATGTCTTATTTATTATTCAAAACAGAAGCTGCCTCAGAAACAGGACTTGGGAATACAAAGAGACGGAATGAAAGCGAAATTATTATTTTCTCTTTCTTAATACACATTTTTGAAAATGGTGTTTTGTCACTGTTTCTCTTTTCTCTCTCATAAAGTGCCCAATATTCCACACATTTGTCTTATTTTCCCCTCAAAGTCTACTTGAAATGTCAGTCATGCTTTCTTGCAACAAAAGCAGTTGTATATAATTTTTTCCCTCAATTTCTTTTTCTAGCTGCTTTTTTAGAATAACACCTGCTGTTTTTACTACTATATCTGTATGATTTCTATATGCAGTTAACCTCTGTTCTGATTGGCTAACCTCTTTGCGTATGAGCAAAAAAAAAAAAAACTCCCACCAGCTTTCTGAATACTGACTAGATGTTTGTGGAAATGTGTTAATGTGCTTGTGATTCTGACATCAGAATTGTTGTTTTTTTACAGCTTAGGCCAAGTGTATAAGAAAAGTAAAACATTTGCAGTTTATTGATTTCTGTTGTGTTGGTGCACACTGTACACAGCTAATTCCAGACTATATTAATCAATTATGAAGTCCGTCGCACCTCATGCCTGTAGTGTGCGCTTGCCTTTAGTGTCCAGCAATAGTTTGGTTGGACTAACAGGGAACTTTGAGTTGTGTGTCTATGTCCAGTAGTACATCAAAGCCTTTATTTCAAAAGACCAAGGAATATCATGTTTTCTGTGGCATGGTCCATTTAATTTGTTCTTTTCTTCTCTTTGTTTCCCCTTGCCCTTCACGCTGTGTAGACCCTGGACACTGTAAAAAATGATACTCTGGATATCCAGCTGAAGGTCTTTGAGGAGCACAAGGAGGAGGACATGATTGAGTTCTCCCATCGCCTGGAGGACATCAGAAGTGAACTAGAATATCCTTCTGACGCTGAGATGCATGCAATTTCATTTGATACTCTGTCCCATTCATTCTTTGATCCTTAGAGGACCTCCAACAATAAAATGTTGACCATATGTAAACTGTATTAATATCTTCAGAAACCATGCACTGACTGCATTGATGTTGTTTTCTTAGATTTAATCATAACCATAAATCATCCTGAATCGTTTGCTTTCATTAGCAGTGTTTTACAAGTCTCATGCTGTGACAAGGCTAGTCAGTAGTTCTTTGCTTTGTCTTTGTGTCTGCACTGCATGTATTAAGAGAGTGTATGCTCTTTTCTTCTGTATGTTTCCATCTGTTGCTTTTATTTTGGCAGCTGCAGTGCTTGATTGTTCCTTAACAAAGTGCGTACTGATATCGGAGATGTCTTTAATGTGCTATACTGCTCTGTGAAGGACACAAGCGCCGAGAGCAATTTTCTTTCCATACTACAGCACCTGCTGCTGGTCAGGAATGACTATTTCACACGGTGAGGGTTATTTTATTTTTTTGTTTTAAAGTTGAATGAATAGTGAATGAAAAGCGCCCAACAAGTGGCCATGTAATGTAGACAGAGTGTGGCTACTTTCATGTTAAACATTTGACTTATTTACTACGCCTTTCCCATGCTTCTGTTTCATTCATTCTGTTGGTTTTGCATTTATTGTTGCTAATTTACGCATTTTCAAATGATATTAAATAATGAGTAGGTGTGTTTGAACTTTTAAATGGTATTGTCTGCACAAGGACCTTTCATAAACCTAAGGAAAAAGAAAATGTCTTTCAAAACCTATTCGGGCCCTTACAAGTCATATCACATTCATCTTGTATTCATGAATTTTTATGAAAATGCCGCCTCTCCTCCCTTTCAAACCTAGTCTGAGGTTTTTATTAATTTCTGACTAATTAGTGCTAGTGATGCAACGGCATATATCTCCCGGCGTTAAGGTCTTGCTAATGACTCGGTGTGTTGTGTGTTGGAGAACAGCTTTTGAATCTCTTTAGCCGGTGAGCTGTATTGTGTGAAGAATAACAGCTTTGACAGAAGAGAGAAGTGCAAAGGGAAACAGAGGTGTAAAGATAGAGACCATCTGCTGAGCACTGGTACAGAAAAGAAGCGCCCATTCTGCTTAGAGAGATATCTATCTCTATATCTTCCACTATATCTTCTGTATATCTTTCGCTTTATTGATTGTTTATTCGCTCTATTGAGTTCATTCACTCTGTCGTTCCCTCTACCGATTGTTTAATCGTTCTGTCGCTCTATCAATCACTCTATTGAACGACCGTTTATTCTATTGCTCTTTTGTTCACTCTAATGATTGCCGTTCACTCTATCAATCATTTTATGTCTGTCCTTCGTTATATCAGTCTTTCATATATTTTGCCATAATTCAGGTAGGTTTGTATTTGTCAACATGAACAAAGTTTTTAAAATTATGGTTTATTATATAGATATCCAGAGGGAAGTCTTGGCGAAAAATGTTTATCTCCTATGCTGCAGTTAATCCTGAAAATATAAGTATCCCAAAGCGTTCTTTACTTGTTTCAATCTAAACTGACCAAATAAATTCTGCTCTGACCAAATAATAATAACTTTGTTGTGTCTCCTCCTCAAGTCCTGCTGGTAAATTGGTAAATTTTTATTAAATGGTCCCAGTAAGCTGATTTAACCAGATTAATTTCTTCGAAACTCTGTCAATGAACACGCAATTTATGGCTACATGGGCAGTCCACATTGCCCGGCTGGTCTCTCCCCAAAACGACAAATGGCGTGTTCCAACAAAGAGAATAAACTGGCTTTCATCGTCATTCTTCATACACCACATGCCCAACATTACTCTGCCACTTCCTAGATAACACACACTCTCTCTCCTCTCTCTCTCTCCTCTCTCTCTCTCTCTCTCTCTTCTCTCTCTCTATCTCTTCTCGCTCTCTCTCTCTCTACAATCTGGGGTTTCTGATCAATGAGAGTTTTAATGCTTGAGCACGCTGGGGGTGTGTTAAACCTGGTCTTGATCAAAAGACAAGCTCCTAATATGTAGAATACAGGATATATTACTCAGTTTTTAAAAACCACTGCAGATAGGCAGTATATACAGTGGGGCAAAAGGTATTTAGTCAGCCACCAATTGTGCAAAAGATGAGAAAAAAAGATGAGAGAGGCCTGTAATTTCATCATAGGTATACCTCAACCATGAGAGAAAATGAGAAAAAAAAAATCCAGAAATTCACATTGTAGGATTTTTAAAGAATTATTTGGTAAATTCCTCGGTAAAATAAGTTATTTGGTCACCTACAAAACAAGCAAGATTTCTGGCTCTCAGAGACCTGTAACTTCTTCTTTAAGAGGTTCCTCTGTCCTCCACTGGTTACCTGTTTTAATGGCATCTGTTTGAACTTGTTATCTGTATAAAAGACACCTGTCCACAACCTTAAACAGTCACACTCCAAACTCCACCAAGGCCAAGACCAAAGAGCTGTCAAAGGAAAACAAAATTGTAGACCTGCACCAGGATGGGAAGACTGAATCTGCAATAGCTAAGCAGCTTGGTGTGAAGAAATCAACTGTGGGAGCAAATTATTAGAAAATGGAAGACATACAAAACCACTGATAATCTCCCTCGATCTGGGGTGGCTCCACGCAAGATCTCACCCTGTGGGGTCAAATTGATCACAAGAACTGTGATCAAAAATCCCAGAACCACACGGGGGGGACTTAGTGAATGACCTGCAGAGAGCTGGGACTAAAGTAACAAAGGCTACCATCAGTAAGACACTGCGCCGCCAGGGACTGAAATCTTGCAGTGCCAGACGTGTCCCCTGCTTAAGCCTGTACATGTCCAGGCCTGTCTGAAGTTTGCTTGAGAGCATTTGGATGATCCAGAAGAGTATTGGGAGAATGTTATATGGTCAGATTAAACCAAAATAGAACTTTTGGTAAAAACTCAACTTGTCGTGTTTGGAGGAGAAAGAATGCTGAGTTGCATCAGCATGACAATGATCCCAAACACACCGCCAGGGCAACGAAGGAGTGGCTTCGTAAAAGAAGCATTTCAAGGTCCTGGAGCGGCCTAGCCAGTCTCCAAATCTCAACCCCATAAAAAATCTTTGGAGGGATTTGAAAATCCATGTTGCCCAGCGACAACCCCAAAACATTACTGCTCTAGAGGAAATCTGCATGGAGGAATGGACCAAAATACCAGCAACAATGTGTGAAAACCTTGTGAAGACTTACAAAAAACGTTTTAGACCTCTGTCATTGCCAACAAAGGGTATATAAAAAAGTATTGAGACGAAATACTTTTTTACACCATAATTTGCAAAGAAAATTATTAACAAATCCAACAATGTGAATTTTCTGGATTTTTTCTCATGTTGTCTCTTCATAGTTGAGGGTATACTATGATGAAACTTCAGGGGCCTCTCTCATCTTTTTAAGGGTGAGAACTTGCACAAATTGGTGGTGGACTAATACTTGTTCCCCACTGTACATTACAAAAATGAATATAACCACATTCAAAAGCCAATTGGGTGTGCTATTTCAGGTCAAAAGGGGGGGGGGGGGGGGAGTGATCGTTTAGCTCTTCATTAGGGAAACTGGCTAATGCCAGACTGAATACTTACACTTGGGCTCTGCTTTATATTGTTTTTCTATATTTTCTTTTTATGGTCAGTTATTCCATAAAGGGAATGTAGGTTTATGTGTCCTTAATGCTGACTCACTCTAAAATTGAAAATATAGTAACTTGAATTTTATATCCTAATTTATGTAAACCATATAAGCATGTTGGAGATTTCACTATGTGGTTGATTTGGCCACTTTATTTGTGCTGTAGTCAAGTATATCAATTAGTGAACATGATTAATGGCACTGGAATACTAAGACTGATTTTGATTATAATTGCATTTTAGAAATTATTATGCTGTATTTTGGGTGTCAACTTCACAGTACTATGTAGAAATGATTCCTGTAAAAGGTCAGAATGATGACCTCAGATCAAAGAGCCTCACCTCAGCCTGACTGATCCTAATTATTTCCACTTTCCCCTCCAAAGCTCTGCTAACTTCACTCATTTTAAGAAAATACTCTCAAATTCTGTATTGTGCCACAAAGGCTAGATTTATTAAACATGTCAGCCCAGTTTATAATTCACTGTTTTCTTCAGTTTTTTTATTCAAATATATAACTATATATTTAACAGGGATAGGAAAGCCTTATTGCCTGGCTGCAGTTTTAAATTATACTTTAAAATGCGGCTGAGTTCACTCTACAGTATCTCGTACGTCATCCCTTCTCACTTTTGTTATGTCTCTCTCCATGTCCCTCTCCATTTTTATGTCTCTCTTTCTCTTTTATGCGAGTGTCGAGCAGCATCGCAGATTTAAAGGACTCTGTCATTTTCATTGCACCAGTTAATAGCTTGTATAAGCCAGTATCACTACTGTCAGAGGATTTAGAGTTAATTTTACAATTTTTCTAATTTTGTGCCTGAGTCAGTGGTACCGTATTCTCAAAAAGATAATACAATGCATTGATTTTTCTTCCCTCATCACTCCCTCGTATTCTCTCTTGTTCTCTGTCCTCTAGGCCTCAGTATTTTAAGATCATAGAGGAGTGTGTCTCTCAAATCGTCCTCCATCATAGCGGCACAGATCCTGACTTTGCCTACCGCAAGCGTCTGGATGTGGACTTCAGCCACCTGTTAGGTGTGTATGCTTTTCTATTTGAGCAAGTACTTCAAACTGAAATGGTTAATCTCTCCGTGCTTTCTCTGCAGAGGTGTGTGTGGATAAAGCCAGGGCCGAGGAGTTTGAACAGAGGGCCTTAGAGTTAGCTCAAAAGGCAAGTGCCCTTTCTTTCCCTCCTCTTTTTCTTCCACCCCTTGTTTTCTGTTTCTTTCTTCTCACTCTGGCTCCTCTAATGAAGTATGCGGCCTATGAAGACCATTCACGACCGCACCATTTAGCTTTCTTTAATTAAGGCAAGATTACTTGAAATCGTTCAAACAGCCATTTGTGGTTAACAGTATTCTGAGATTAAAAAGGCCCTTGTATTGATTGTTGGGAGCATTCCTTTATAATTGTGGGCCGAAGTGTACGTGGTCGAGGGCAACAGATCTATACAACCACAGCTCTTTAACTACATCCTTTCCAGATAACTAGTTAACTTTTAAAACTAGCAGAACTGCTTTTTATGGCTTTACATCTAAGAAATGAACTCGATGAATGAAAACTTGTTGGGTTAGGATGGTCATACTAAAGTGCATTATGATGCACGTTTTTTTTTTTGTTGCAATGTAGGTATGAAAATTTACAGTCAGACATTTTTTAAGAAAGTAAACTTTTTTTTGTGAAGACTAGTTTTGTGTTTTAAAAGGTTGTGTGGTATGTTTCAGTACACTACTGTTTGGTGTCGGTAAGATCTGTTTTAGAAAATGTGTCCATCTTATTTAATAAAAATATTCTTAAGTAACTCTTTTCATAGTCCTTTAATTGAATTTGCGTTTTGTATTTGTTTCATACTTGTGTAATCATATTTTATTTCAATAATTAGTGCTCAGTCTTAGTACATAATGCTAACAGAAAAAGACATTTAAGCAGCGTTCAAACATCAGTAGAAGAATGGTTATGTTTTTGTGTGTGTGTTGATATGATTTTTGTTTTCCAGTTTGATGAGGAGTTCCTGGGCAGACAGGAAGCTCAAGCCCAGCTGTTGAAAAGAGAGGAAAAGATCAATGAGCTGGAAGCTGAACTTCAGGCTTATAGAAACCAGGTACCTCTGCTTTTCTCTCTCTTTGTTTTGGCCACTTCTGTCATTGTTTTTGATGGCATTGCTGCTGGGATTCCCTTCTCTAGTGCTGTCTCTCCTTCTGGTTTCTGTTTGTTAAATTATTTTTCTTTCTGTCTTAGTTTGGTTATTTGACATTAAATGCAGAGAACTGGAGATCATGACACATCTGTTTTAATTGGATCTGTTCAGAAACAAACAGAAAAAATGTGCAAAATAATTCAGCATTTGCATGGAGACAATGTGAAACTGACTCCGATTCAGTAGTTGTTCAGGCCAACCAGGCAATTATACAAAAAATTGAGTTGAAATATAAATCTTATGCCCTTGGCCAGCGGTTTGTTTAGATGCACACAAGCAATGCAGGCAACATGGTTAGCCATAGGCAAGGCTGGACCTGTGCTTTGTTCCCCAGTCCCTAATACACACCTTCTCCCACTATACCAGGACCAATACACCATTCCTGACCATGATTCATCCTTTAAAGAGGTTTTGGTGCCAAGTAGTGCGGGGCGGTTATGGACCAAAAAGTTTTATAAGCAGTATTTTCAAAATCGACGTGTTTCACGGGCATGGACGGTATTTTTTTTTCTTGCATGACTGGGTGTTAACCATATTTTCTGCTGATTGAGAGAGTAAATACTGCAGTGTATTGACTTAGAATGCACTATTTTACTGTTGTGATGAGTGAATATTGTCAAAAAATAACACACTAAATAGTGACTAAACACGACACTTTTTAATACATGAGTCAATACATTTTAACGCGGCACTCGTCGTTAAAATCAACATGCATTCTACATAAAGAAGCAGCATGCGGTTGTTCTAAACTATAGTACTTTTTGCCTTGCAGCGCACGTGCAGCAATCTGATAACAAACAAAAATAAAAACCAAAAAAACAAAAAAGGTGCATGTAATAAAAGACAAAACTACGCTAATATTTATAAATTCCAAACAATCAGTAAGGCGGGACAGGGGGTTGTACTCCTTGATTGACGAGTCGGCTGCGGTGCGGCCAATTGAATGCGCTGCTTCTCTGCCGCTCACCACGAGAGAGGTGGCACTTCTCCGGGAAAGTCAGACCTCGCGTTCGCGGGACAGCACTGGTGAAATATTCCAACTGAACCATAGCTAAGGTTAATCCAAAAAAGTCACTAGGTTTGTCATTATGAATATTCTGTGGAAAAAAGCCGCTAAAAGGGTCTGAAAAATGCTAAATCTAGTGCTAAAGTCGCGCCCGTGTGCATGTGAGACGCGGGAGCTGATGGCAGCACGCGGTGGATATTTGTGGCGGTCAATGAGGATATTGTGGATGAGTTCTTCTGTCATATCACGTTCTATTAGTTCTACAGCTTCAGTTTCGGAAACTTTCATGCTTAGTAACACATACAGCTGTTCCCTCACCACAGTGCAACAGTGAAAAGTGACCCCTTTCAAAAAGTGCCGCGTTCCAAACGTTGTTTAAGCGACATACGGTATTGCGGTATTTTAAAAATTCATATCATAAAAAAAATAAAAACCGGTATTCGGTATGAACCGTTATACTGCCCAGCACTAGTGCCAAGTATACTCACCATGCCTCTCACTCTTGCTCAGCCCTACAGCGCAAACATTTTGGGGTTTTTTTGGAGCTGACATCAAACTTGTTTACAGCTTTTGCTCTTCTCTCTAATAGAGACTGGCACAGTCTGCCCTAATGTTGTCTCTACTTCACCCTGAACAGCTGCTATAAGAGAATCATACTGCTCTAAAGCCCTGATCTTAGCTTCTCCATATTTAATCATTAAATTAGAGTCAAAGTCTTTTTCAAATAAACTTTTGAAGATTTTTTTTTGGAATTCAGTGATATACATTGATATACAGTGGCCCCTTTGCTTTCTTTTAAAATGTTTAATTTTACCATTTTTTGTTGTATAATGCAAAGTAAGGATGCATAATATATTGGCACCATGTTAGTAAAGTTTTGGCTGGTTGGTTTTTATGAACTGATTCTGAGTATTTAATTTCTTCTGCATATTTTAAGATTAATAGATCAACATTTCAATGATTAAATGATTCAACATTAAAAGTATAACAATGGCAAAAAAGTGCAGTTTACTTTAACATGACATATCGGAGTTTTTAGCACTCAGCATTGGTTTATAATGTCAATCATTTATTGGTTGTAGTTGTATGTTTTTGGACTTATGTATGCATTAAATTAACCTGCTGTATTACCATGAAAGCTGTGACACTCCTGCACATTGACGTTTTTCTTGCCAAGCTTTGTGCCTGTACCCCTCTCCTCCACTTGGTCCTCAGACTCGAGACTTTTTTTTTTTTTTTACGGATCTGAACCCCTCACACTGACATGACAAATAAGGAATCAACTGAAAAGTTTGTTTGATCAATTGCTTTTTGGCTCACTGGGCTATCGTCGATAGAGCAGATCAATTCTTAAATAATGGTGGCCAATGAGCGAAGTGAAAGTTTAGAGTGCAGGCAGTTAAGCTGATCCATCTCTTTGGGGTGCGATCGTTTGCAGCAACGCAAAACGTAATCACCCAGTCAATTCTCCACATATGCAGGAGCGTCAGTCATGCTGACTCTTAGCCTGTGAATTATCTAGAGGCCGGCATGTGCGCAGTTTGAATTAGAGCGCACCTACTTGTTCAATAATCACCCACCCCAACTCGTGTAGCTGTGTGCCATAAAAATACAGTCTCTCACATCGTTCTGGAGGAATTTGGCCCACTTTCTTTACAAACGTTGCTCCAGTTTATTGGCGGACTTGTGGTATTTGTTTATGGCACGGCCTCACCACAGCATTTTTCAGGTAAAGGATGAGCTCTGGGGGACGGGGCTAATTGTAACTGCCTTTTCTTTTGTAACCACTGTTATTGTATGTTTTCAAGCGTTAGGTTGTATTTAATTATAAGCTAGTGTAAAATAGTGTTACCACAAATACTTTTAAAAATTATTGACGAAATAATTATTCTTCAACTTGAAACGTATCAATTAATATCATAAATCTTGATGAATTCGAATGGTAACGAAAAGACATTTAAAAACTTGTGAATGATCAAAAACGAAGTTCTATAGTATTTTTTCATATGGAAACAGATTGAGGGAAGTACCAATCTCCCATCGTAAATGTGCAAGGGTGCACAGGCAAATTTCGATACCCCGTGAACCCAACGTTGCAAAATTACACACGGCATGACAGTAAGCTCAAAATCTAACATGATCAAAGCATCACACAAATACCTTTACTATATACATGGGTCTCTACAATTAATAATCCACAGAAAAAAAATGTTAGGCATTTTGCCTTAAATATTCAGATTTACAGGTCCAGTAAAACAAAGATGATGGGTTTCTTCAAGGGAAGTTCGCAGGTGGTTTATGGCCAGGTAAATTAAAAGCCTTATATTAAAATCTTAGCATACAAAAAAGCATAGCAAGGCTGAAGGAATAGGGACCCCAGTGTGTGTAATTGGTCTCGAGAGGAGGAGAGGAAAAAAAAAAAAAAAAATGAAGCAGCTTTATTTTAGTCAAGCTAAAACGGATGATGTAATATTACAACAGTGGGCCATACAGGTGCTAGAATTACTTTGGTATACAGAGGGTTCATGGGGACTCACTGACTGTGCGGTGGCCCAGGTGCCTGTGAATCAAAACAAAGCCCAAATCTCATCAGCACTTCCACAGCATGTGTGCTTTATTGCTATGAGGTGTTGTGCCTGATATGCTCCTTTAGGTTTCAACAATTGTTGGCGCTGTGCAATTATGCCACAACATCTCCACTTTGGTCTGTATGTTCAAAAATGGGACATGTTTCTAGGAAGTATTATGGTTTGTTCAGGATGCACCTTTGAAAAAACTTAAAAGGCTGCCATGTTTTGTTCGATAGAGGCTTCTTCTGGCAAGCTTCCAAACCCAAAAAAATGTCCCATGTATGTCCCCTATTTTTTTAACTTGTTGTACTGACCATCACTTTATCATTAAACATGTTAACTGTGGCTGTGAGGTCTGCGGTGAAGTTCTTGAGTTTTTCTTGCCCAATTTCTTGCCGCAATGTACTGGTCTGATCGGGTGTGAATTTTAGCTGGGATTGTGTCCAGTCCGGGCGGACTGGATCTGGTTTGATGTTTCTTCCACTGTGCCTGTTTCTTCATCCCCTTTGGAATGATGGACTTCAGTTTTGTTTGCAAATGGTTATATTTAATCTTCCCAGATTGATGGCCGCAACACCACGCGCCTGGCCATTGTATGGTAATACAAAGCAACAGACCTGAGGAGGCAAGGGAGCGAAGCTCCAAGCCCAGACAAGACCCCGGGTGCCTGCCACCCCAACTTCTTGCTTTTATACGCGGGAACTAGAGAACCGCACTTGCTGCACATAAGTAGATCGAAAACGTAATGGCCGCAAGGGAAGTTTTGCTTAATTCCTATGTTAACATTAAGGGTGTCCTAACTTTGTCACTCATGGTTTTTCCATTTTGGCATTATTTTTGGTAAATAAATAATTACACAGTGCAATATGTCTTGTGTTGTTGTTCATCTGAGGTTTTACTTTCCAAATTTTAAGACCTGCCAAGGACCAGAGACATACTTTTTAAACTATGCCGGCTTACAAGAACAAACATAGAATTCAATAGGGGTTGGTCCTAACTTTTTTCACTTGCCTATGTATATGTAGGTATTGTATGTATAAACATTTATTTTTTGGCATTTTAAAGTAATACCCCAAATTTTCTAAGCAAAAGATTGCTGTTTTTACTGTATTTTTTTTTCAAATAAATGCAGCCTTGGTGAGCCGAAGAGACTTCTTTCAAAAACAGAAAAAAAAATCTCACTGACTTCAAGTTTTTAAACAGTAGTGGATATTTTAAAGTTGTTTTAGAAAAA
>JADLZN010000482.1:0-22342 GCA_018155175.1 Sinocyclocheilus anophthalmus
AATATACAGTGGGTACGAAAGTATTCAGACCCCCTTAAATTTCACTCTTTGTTATATTGCAGCCATTTGCTAAAATCATTTAAGTTATTTTTTTTTCCTCATTAAATGTACACACAGCACCCCATATTGACAAAAATTGTTTGCAGATTTATTAAAAAAGAAAAACTGAAAAAGCACATGGTCCTAAGTATTCAGACCCTTTGCTGTTACACTCATATATTTAACTCAGGTGCTTCCATTTCTTCTGATCATCCTTGAGAAGGTTCTAAACCTTCATTTGAGTCCAGCCGTGTTTGATTATACTGATTGGACTTGATTATGAAAGCCACACACCTGTCTATATAAGAACTTACAGCTCACAGTGCATGTCAGCAAATGAGATCGGAGGTCAAGGAACTGCCTGAAGACTCTAGTAGACACGATTTGTTTGGGCAAGGCACCGACTCTGGCCGAAGGTTACAACAACAAATTACTGCTCACGTTAATGGTCTCCTACGCAGTCCCCGTTTCCCGTCCATAATCCTTAAATGTAATACGTTTGTGACGACCAAACCCTTCCTCTAGCTGGTCGTTCCGGCCAAAGCTGAGCTATCTGGGTAGACGAGCCTTGGTTGGCGAATGAGGTATGAAGACCCCAAAGATCACTGGGCGGAGCCTCCCGAGAATGCCTTCGGTAGATTGGAGAAATTGTTAGAAATTGTGTCAGCCATCACTGGCAGGCCCGTCGTGGCTTAATTGCATTAGTGGCCCGACGAAGCCTCTCCTCGTGCAATACACCGAAACCAGTCCCGCGTAGTTTGCTAAAAAACATACCTAAGTACTCCAAGATGGTGAGAATTAAGATTCTCTGTTCTGATGAGACCAAGATAGAACTTTTTGTCCTTAATTCTAAGCGGTATGTGTGGAGAAAACCAGGCACTGCTCATCACCTATCCATTACAGTCCCAACAGTGAAGCATGTTGGTGGCAGCATCATGCTGTGGGGGATTTTTTCAGCTGCAGTGACAGGACGACTGGTTGCAATCGAGGAAAGATGAATGCGGCCAAGTACAGAAATCCTGGACGAAAACCTTCTCCAGAGAGCTCAGGACCTCAGACTGGGCCGAAGGTTTGACCCTACTTTACAAGACAATGACCCTAAGCACACAGCTAAAATAACAAAGGAGTGGTTTCATAACAACTCTGTGACTGTTCTTGAATGTCCCAGCCAGAGCCCTGACTTAAACCCAATTGAGCATCTCTGGAGAAACCTAAAAATGGCTGACCACCAACGTTTACCATCCAACCTAACAGAACTGGAAGGATCTGCAAGGAGGAATGGCAGAGGATCCCCAAATCCATGTGTGAAAAACTTGTTGCATCTTTCCCAAAAAGACTCAGGGCTGTAGTTAGATCACAACTCAAGTCTGTAGCGCGTTACGGTACTAAATACTGAGCAAAGGGTCTGAATACTTAGGACCCTGTGATATTTCAGTTTTTCTTTTTTAAAAAATCTGCAAAAATGTCAAAAATTCTGTGTTTTTCTTTCAATATGGGGTGTTGTGTGTACATTTAATGAGGAAAAAATTAACTTAAATAATTTTAGCAAATAGCTGCAATATAACAAATAGTGAAAAATTTAAAGGGGTCTGAATATTTTCCGTACCCACTGTATATACATACACTGTACACACAAATTTAAAAAATATATATCTTGATATCTTGCCACTAATAAACATTAATGATTTCTCACAAGCATTAAATTTTTTTTTATCAATCCAGGAAAATATTCCAGATAAATTTACAAAAATAGGCTAACACAATTGCTATTTTTCCCATATACATAAAACAACAGTGTTAATTGATATTGAGTGTCTGGCCAATCACACACACAATATATCATTTTGTTGCTCGATTTAACAATCTCTGTAACACCCCTCAGTTAATAAAGAGCATATTAGGACCTATGACCCTTCCCCCGAAATCGCGTAACGCCCCCGTCGCCGAAGAGGCCCATGGATTCCCTTGGGCAACCAACGGTGATTAGCACTGGTTATTGCCAGAGAAGGTGATCAGTAGACTCTCACTGCATGTTCAATAGCAAGAGGCACAATGCACAGTAGGAATTGACTTGTCTACTAATTAATTCATAGGAAAACCTAACTTTGAATGTATCCTTCAGGTCATGGTGTATGTTATCTTTGATAATTTTAGACTATTTTAGGCATGCTTATAAGGGAACCCATTCCTGTCATCCTTTCACTATAAGTAACCCTACCATGGTTTATTATCCTACAATTGTGAATTATTCGTGTTCTGATGATCTAAATGATAGTGTATATTATATGTTGGTACATAGGCAATATATTGGTGTTCTGAGAATCTTTAGTAATTTCAATTCAATTTCATTTGCAAATTACCATGCTTAGAGAGCAAAGGGTCGTAAACCCTCCAGCAAATTGCCACCTCCCGCTCGGAAATTCAATTTTGCTCATTGGACAAGCCCATCTCGAAAGGCGGAGATCTTCTCCGACCTTAAAGGCCACAATTCATGTGACCCGCCCGATTCGTGGTTCGGTTAGATTCTAAGATGAATACATGAGCTAGAACGCTCCAGTACACCCTAAGTTTTGTGCCAGGCCTTCGGTCTTGTCTTTTTCATCCAACATGATTCTCTGATTCAAACTGGTTCTTTTCCCTCAACCAACTTCAGCAAAGATCACTGGGACTTTCAGTTTTCATCAAATCTTTCTTTCAGACAGACGAGACTCTCAAGTATCAAACTTAGTCTTATTAATTGATATATTTAGTATCAGTTACACCTTTTTACAAAGATGTGTTTGAACTAAGAAACTGATGTTTCCCTCTTGTAGATCTGCTGAATATGCAATTGTTTCAATAACTTCATGTTCTTATTTCTTTTCTCTTTAAAGGGTTAAGCTTTAACCCATTCCTATACAAACTGTGTGTGTGTGTGTGTATGTGTGTGTTAAGCAGTAAGTGTTTATGTAGTAAGCTAAACCAGTTTAAGTGTTTATGTAGTATGTTATACTAGTTTAGTTGTTTATGTAGTTAATAAAACCTTACTTGTATCACACTTGACGTGGTTCATTGTTTTCTCATAACGGAAGTCACCTAATCATGCAATTTACGCTACAAGCTCTGTTTGTAGAAGTGTACAGTAAAAGCTGTTATTTCCCTACCAGGAAATTACGTCAGAATTGACCAGACAGTTGACTCCTGAGAGGGTTTCAGCTAATATCTACAGCGTGCATCTAATATTCAGAATTTTTAACTAGTTCTGATTAATTATTCCCATTAATTTCCCCATGGAGCTGATTGTGTACAATTTCATGCTATTCTTTTACCATTAATGGGGAAGGAAATGCTTTCCACATGTTTGTTAGACCTTGTGAATGAAGGTAAACATAACTTTGTTCACAATTAAATTCCACAGAGGAGCTATGTTTTAATTTAGGGCCCCATGAAATGCATTTTATTTTCCCCTAAATTCTGTGTTTTCCATTTGATTTATTATGGATTCCTTTTTTATGATTCATACAAATTATCTCAAAAATGTTTTCTAGTGAATTAATTTAATCAACTTT
The DNA here is from genome assembly GCA_018155175.1 of Sinocyclocheilus anophthalmus. Classification (NCBI taxonomy): domain Eukaryota; kingdom Metazoa; phylum Chordata; class Actinopteri; order Cypriniformes; family Cyprinidae; genus Sinocyclocheilus; species Sinocyclocheilus anophthalmus. Next base: position 3,588 of record JADLZN010000482.1, read on the forward strand.
TTAACAATTTAATCAATCTTTTAAAATTTTATCAAATGAAAATCAATTTAAAACAAACCATTGCATTTTCACTTTATCAGATAAGATGCTGCACAACAGAACTGTATAGATTAATAATAATAAATAACTTGCATGTTTTACCTATTCCCCTGCCCGCGTCGTATCTTTGTCAAAACAAAAGCACTGTGTAAATGACGCCTAGCGCTAAATATATGGTCTTCTATACGCCTTCACAGAGCGCGTTACACGTGAGCGGTTAATCACGTGTGCCGACATGCGGTTGGATCGTTTTTTTTTCTCTTTACTGTTATCACTGGCATATTGTCAAAGTGTCTTAATTCTTACGTTTGGTAATATTTCTGTTCAAAATCGGGATTCGTCGATTTATAAAAAATAAAATCGTGGCAAAACAATAAATTCGAATTAATTGATAAAATCGGGAAAAATCGCCCAGCCCTAATTTGACTGTAATTTTTCTTAAATGAAACTGCATAAAGCTGGTGAAGTGACTCTCCGAGCATCTCTGGAGATGAAGTTCATGTCCTCATATATTTAGACACAGAAGCTGAAAACACAGAGAGTCACGTGTGTTTGAGACGAAACTATTCCATGCATTGACACAGACACACAGAACATGCAGACTTATTAGCGACATGCACTGACTGGTTGCTGTAACACTTGTTTCTGTTGTGTGATAGGATGTTAGATTAATCCATATTGAGTAAAATTGTCCAGAGCGTATCATCATTATTAGCATAAATTTGATCATAATCTCGATATGATATAATTTATCGCCCGACGCTAATTCAGGCTATTTATAGATTGTGCTTGGCGGGCGCCTCAGAGACTCCATGCGGGCTACCAGGTGCCTGCAGGCACCACGTTGGTGACCCCTGCTCTAGATTATTCAACAGCTCTAAAGATTTTTCCTGTTACAACAAATCTAATACTGTTTGAAGCTTTATAACATTCAGCCTCATTAATGAAGAATAAACACCAACCTGTTAGTTCTTCAGTATATTCAGTGTGTTTGATTCTGCAGGGGCGCTGGAATCGCTCTCTCTCCTCTGTCCTCCTTTAATAAACTCAGTCTTTGCAGCTTTCAGCTTTTCCCTGATATTAGAGTGCTCCGCTTCACTTGTAAACTGATGATATTCCAGCATTTATTGCTGAATTACTGTGGGAGGAGCTTCACTGATGATGTGTTGCAGTGGGCGGAGCTTCACTACCAGTGAACATGTGGGAGGAGCTTATCTGCCAAAATCTAAAATACATCACTGAGTTACTGAGTTAGTTTTTATAGTAATAGACAGCAGAAAATAAATGTAATGTAAATTAACTCATTAAGAAAAACACTGAAGCAAACACCTCAATAAATTAGCAGCGGCGAACTGCCAGTTTGCAAGAAGCATCATTTCCTTCAGCTTTTCAGAGCTTGGTAGATGGTAACATTGTTTTGTATTATTCGCAAGATAAAGACATATATTACATTTAATGTTAATATTAATTGATTTAATCGTTTTAAAATATTATAATATATAGCCAAATAAATTCAATCTGTCCATAACCCGCATTAAAACGTTTTAAAAGTGTGAAATAATTAATAAAAATGGAACAAATAATTACACAATTATTTGAATCATATTTTAAACATCATAAGCAAAAATGTGTCCCATCCTGCAGATTGTCCAGAAACGGACGGGATACCTGTCAGAATGACTGATTTAGCGCAACCTGAAGAGATGTTTGCTAAGTAAATAAAATAACAAATGAAAATAATAATAATTGTTCTTCTGCGTTTCTCATACTTGATCTCATGTTTTCCTCATGGTTTTATTGTTGACTGTTGAATTGTTCTGTTAAAAATAATCAGTTCCAGCCTTTGACACTTTTTTAGCTTTATTGGCCCATTCACAGGAATCTAAGACATCAGCATCATCAATGAGAAAAACAGAGCTATTTGACATGAAATAAATAGTTCTTTTCAGCAGCTCTGATAATCTTGATGCCCAGACGAGTCACCCACTCATTCAACAAGGACATTCAGATCATCAGCGATCATCATCTCTTTATCTCAGTGTTTGCTGATTAGAAACTGATTTTTTGAGTCAGGATATATGATAAAAGTATATTTCTCACAATATGTATAAAACATAAATAATAAAAAAAACTAACGCTAAAGTAAATAACTCCCCTAAAGCACCACAATATGCATGTCTAATCTAAATAGTTTGATTTTCTAATAACTATTCATTGTTTATCTAGCGGTATCAAGACAGTCTCAAGTTGTAAATTAACTCATTAAAGTGTTGTACAGAAACAATGACCATAAAACATCTTCAAATAAAGAGCAGCACAAAGCAGTATTTAATGATTTCAGTGTCACATTTGATACTTGGGTAAAGTTGGTTTTATATTCGCACATTCACAATATTCACATATTTCCGCGTTCAATAACTTTCTAATTATAAGTGCAATAAAGTTATTTTTTTGCATATTCTAATCAGCGACATCGTTGTCAACCTACTTCATTTTTTTCACAATCGATCAAAATGGCCAAGTATTGTTTTGATGGCATATTTACTTGCGAATGTCCACTGAATGTCCAATGTAGTGCGGGAAATTCGTTAGGGACCGTCTAAAAAGTTCTAATTGTTTTTCATTGTGTGCAAACAGACAACTATGCTTTAGCCAACTACAGATGTACTGGCAAATATCACTTACATTATCTAATGCTATAGATTTTCCTTTAGCAACAATAAAAATAGCATTATAACGATGGTGTTTGAAAAGATGTTTAGGAAATTAAAAAGAAGGAACATGTACATGAACTGTAATTTGGTAACAATCCAGAAAAGTGGAAAATCATGTATAATCTCCTGAACAGAGTTAATCGCATCATTTTACAACTGTTTTTATTTATTTATTTGCCTCAAAATGAACAAGAACTGTGTTGATGTGTTGGTTTTAACAATGACATTTGATTTATTTCAATAGGTTTGCAAAGCGTGGGTCAACTGCTCCAAAGCAAGTTGGAACATCTTGTCTGGACCCTACAGAACATACTTCAGCCCATGTCTTGCTGTTTTATTCACATCTGTTTTTCTAATTTTAAGTATGATAAAAACAGTGTAACAGTGTTCTCCAGGTGTTGAATGAAAAGAATGGCTAAACTATATTTGATATTTTCCTGTTTTTAATGACATCTTTGTTTAACATTAAACTCTCACAATTCATGTGCATTGATTGATGTTTACAGTCCTGCAGAAATATCACTCTCCATGGTACTGAATTCATCAGATTATTGACAAGTACTCAGAAAGCATGAAAGCAAACAGGATGTTGATTTTGGGTGAACACTTCAAAAACAGGTGGTTTCTTCTTCTTCATCTTCTTCAAGATGGTTTATAAAGAATTTGTGCCTCACATATATATTAAATTTGTACCATCTGTGTTTTTTATGGGTTTCTTCAATGACACATCATCCACTTCAATAGCTTTTGAAAGAAGGGGCCTAGTGCTATACAGTTGCAAAACATTTATCTGACCCTAAATAACATACATCAAGTATTTAGTGTAGATGTTCAAAATGTACCATCACTGTATTCTATGTGTTTCTCCATTGACACACCTTCCAGTTCAAAAGCTTTTGAAAAGAGTGTCACACCGTTACAAAACAAGCTGCTAAATAATTATCTGACCCTCTTCAACATATCAGAAGTATTAAAAGTACAAGTATTTGCTCTAAATGATACATTTGCAGCATCTCTGTGTTATATGTTTTTCTTCATAGAGACACCTTCCAGTTCAATAACTTTTGAAAAGAGTGTCACACCGTTACAAAACAAGTTTCTAAATAATTATCTGACCCTCTTCAACATATCAGAAGTATTAAAAGTACAAGTATTTGCTCTAAATGATACATTTGCAATATCTCAGTTTTCTGCATAGACACACCTACCTTCACTTCCAGTTCAATAACTTTTGAAAAGAGGGTCACACTGTTACAAAACAAGTTGCTAAATACTTATATGACCCTCATCAACATATCAGAAGTATTAAAAGTACAAATATTTGCTCTAAATGATACATTTGCAATATCTCAGTTTTCTTCATAACAACACCGCCTACTTCATATCAATAACTTTGATAAGTGGTACCCCTCTGCCTTCCGTTTACTCACCCCTCATCTCCAACTTATTTCTTACCAACTCTCTTCTCGGTCATATGACCCTCATCACTAGGATACATGCTCTACAGATCACCTCAATTTATCTCTGTAATATTAAAAGTACGATAATATTTGCTCTAAATAATGATACATTGCATTGCAAGCATCTCTGGTGTTATATGTTTTTCTTCATAGGAGACAACCTTCCAGTTCCATAACTTTTGAAACGAGGGGCTCACAAGCTGTTACAAAAAGTTGCTAAATACTTATATGAACCCTCATCAACAGTATCAAAGTCATTAAAAGTACCAATATTGTTCTCTAAAATGTATATAGTGCAACATCTCTGTTTTTCTTCTAGACAACACACTACCGTCCCCTTCCAGTTTCAATAACCCTTTTGAAAAGAGCGGTCACTAATTTTTCTGTGACAAAACAAGTTTGCTAAATACTTTATATTAACCCTCATTCAGACTATCAGAAGTATTCAAAGTACAAATCGTTGCTTCTAAATGATACATTTGCCGCATCCAGTTCTTTTTGTATATGGGTTTTCTCATAGTATACACCCTTCAGTTTTCCCTAAGCTTTTTTTGAGTACGAGTCATGGGTCACACAGTTACAAAACAAGTTTTTAAATAATTATATGACCCTCATCAGCATATCAGAAGTATTTAAAGTTGAAGTATTTGCTCTAAATTATACATTTGTAACATCTCTGTTTTTCTGCATAGACACACCTACCTTCCATTCCAGTTCAATAACTTTTGAAAAGAGGCTCACACTGTTACAAAAGTAGTTGCTAAATATTTATATGACCCTCTTAAACATATCAGAAGTCTTTAAAGTTCAAGTAATGCGTCATACAAAGATCCATTTGCGCATCTCTGTGTTATACTATGTTTTCTCAGTCGAGACACCGTCCGTTCAATAACTTTTGAAAGGGGTCCACACTGTTACCAACAAGTTGCTAAATACTTTATATATACCCTCATCAACATATCCAAGAAGTCTGAAAGGTCCCAATTTATCACTTGCGCTCTAAATCAGATTCCATATGGTGCCAACCTATCTCCTATCTTCATAGTGTATCATGATTCCTTTCATTAGACATGTCACACCTTCGTCTCACTCCTTAGATAGACTCCAGCAGTTTCATAATAACTTTGGCGTGAACGTGTAGAAAATTGTCACAAGAGCAGATGCGTTGACGTGGCGAAATCTCAGTGTCGATCGACTATATGGTGAAGTGTGCGTGCAACACACTCTGAAACATGGATCAAGTGTCCTTTAAAGTTCAAGTAAAAAAGCTGGGCGGCACGGGCGTAGAATGAACATTTGCCATCTCTGTGTTATAGGGTGTTTCTTCATAGACACCTTCCCGTTTCGAACGTTTGAAAAGAGGGCCAGGCCGTTTCATGCCACACAGTTACAAAACAAGTTTTTAAATAATTATATGACCCTCATCAGCATATCAGAAGTATTTAAAGTTGAAGTATTTGCTCTAAATGATACATTTGCAATATCTCAGTTTTCTGCATAGACACACCTACCTTCACTTCCAGTTCAATAACTTTTGAAAAGAGGGTCACACTGTTACAAAACAAGTTGCTAAATACTTATATGACCCTCATCAACATATCAGAAGTCTTGAAAGTACAAGTATTTGCTCTAAATGATACATTTGCAGCATCTCTGTGTTATATGTTTTTCTTCATAGAGACACCTTCCAGTTCAATAACTTTTGAAAAGAGGGTCACACTGTTACAAAACAAGTTTCTAAATAATTATATGACCCTCATCAACATATCAGAAGTCTTGAAAGTACAAGTATTTGCTCTAAATGATACATTTACAACATCTCTGTTTTTCTTCATAGACACACCTACCTTCACTTCCAGTTCAATAACTTTTGAAAAGAGGGTCACACTGTTACAAAACACGTTTCTAAATAATTATCTGACCCTCTTCAACATATCAGAAGTCTAGAAAGTACAAGTATTTGCTCTAAATGATATATTTGCAATATCTCAGTTTTCTGCACAGACACACCTACCTTCACTTCCAGTTCAATAACTTTTGAAAAGAGGGTCACACTGTTACAAAACAAGTTGCTAAATACTTATATGACCCTCATCAACATATCAGAAGTATTAAAAGTACAAATATTTGCTCTAAATGATACATTTGCAGCATCTCTGTGTTATATGTTTTTCTTCATAGAGACACCTTCCAGTTCAATAACTTTTGAAAAGAGGGTCACACTGTTACAAAACAAGTTTTTAAATAATTATCTGAACCTCATCTACATATCAGAAGTCTTGAAAGTACAAATATTTGCTCTAAATGATACATTTGCAGCATCTCTGTGTTATATGTTTTTCTTCATAGAGACACCTTCCAGTTCAATAACTTTTGAAAAGAGTGTCACACCGTTACAAAACAAGTTTCTAAATAATTATCTGACCCTCTTCAACATATCAGAAGTCTAGAAAGTACAAGTATTTGCTCTAAATGATACATTTGCAATATCTCAGTTTTCTGCATAGACACACCTACCTTCACTTCCAGTTCAATAACTTTTGAAAAGAGGGTCACACTGTTACAAAACAAGTTGCTAAATACTTATATGACCCTCATCAACATATCAGAAGTCTTGAAAGTACAAATATTTGCTCTAAATGATACATTTGCAGCATCTCTGTGTTATATGTTTTTCTTCATAGAGATAACTTCCAGTTCAATAACTTTTGAAAGGAGGGTCACACAGTTACAAAACAAGTTTTTAAATAATTATATGACCCTCATCAGCATATCAGAAGTATTTAAAGTTGAAGTATTTGCTCTAAATGATACATTTACAACATCTCTGTTTTTCTTCATAGACACACCTACCTTCACTTCCAGTTCAATAACTTTTGAAAAGAGGGTCACACTGTTACAAACCCTTTTTTCTCCAAATAAATTACTGACCCTCTTCACATCATCCGAAGGTCTAAGACCAAGTACAAGTTCCTTTGTTGTGTTCTCTAAATATATATTTGCACATCTCCGTGTTTTTCTGCATAGACACACTACCTTCACTTTCCAGTTTCAAATAACTTTGAAAAGAGGGTCCACTGTTACACACAAGTTGCTAATACTTATATGACCCTCCAATCAACATATCAGAGTCTTGAAAGTACAAATATTGTCTAACTATACATTTCATCATCTCTGTGTTTCATAAAAAAATTCAATTTTTTTTCTTCAGAGAGGACACCTTTCATTGCAATTAAGTTTTGAAAAGGGTACTCACCCAGTTACAAAGTAGTTGCTAAATATTTATAGAGACCCTCTCTCATTCTTACTCGTTTTTCACGAGTAGTCGCAGCTTTAATAAGCCTTGTCGTATTCTGTAAAATATAAGTATATATATATATATTTTTGTAATAATATATTTTCAAACCTTACCGAATATACTACTGCTAAGCATTAAACCTGAGTCGAACTTGGAAGTTTTCATTTTAAAGGAAAACTAGGCCATGTTTGTATTTCATGGCGCTGTCCACATATGTGGTGCTGAAGGTCCTATAGGATCCTACCTGCAACTTAAAGTTAAAATAATTTTTCAGTGTTTGCCCATCGTAAATACGAAATAACCATTTAAGTGTTTTAAACATTTTGTAGATCATAATTTAAAAGTTAACTATCAAAATATCAAATTTCTCAATAATTTCTCCTTCACAAATGCAAGTGAGTTTTTTTTACAAACTGCATTCACTTAAAAGGTCAGCAGAAGACAACATGCACTACAACAATATGTGATGCAGGGAGAGATCCAGGCAGACAAAGTATTTCCCTAAAGTTTATTAACAACTTTTATCATGAATCATAAGTGATAATTAAAGATGATAACAATTACAGATTAAAATATAAGGAAAAGAACCAAAATGGACAAAACTGGCAAAACTGGCAAAACTCTGACAGAGTAATATAAAATATAAGTATAGTAATCTTGAGAAGTCAAAAGACGAAGGCCTTCGGAGCATGTAATAAGAGCAAATAAAAGAAGTTGTTGATCAAAAAGCCTGTTTGGGAATAATATGTAGACCACAGACTTACATTATCTGACTAAACCACACAATGTTTGTCTGATCGATAAATGTCAAAAGTTTTTATACATTACGCCTTACCAAGTAACCCTCCCCCTCCCAGCTAAAGTCCAAGCTGGGTCAGCATGACATGACAATGAGGTGATATAAATAAGATAATTTAACAATACAGATGCGACTGTGGTTTCACATACTTTGAGAAAAATCTGCAGAGCTTGCCATCTTCAAATATCAATCAGCAACAAATAACAGATCTTAACATACAGCACATAGTACATCCTTGCATAAATACATTTTTTTTTTTGCCATACATTATGTTTCCAACATTTTGCTCAAACATCACTTTAGCATAACCAAATGTACCTTTTACATGTCAAATGAAGAAAAATATACTACATCAATGGAATAAGCAAATTATAAATGAAACTAACCATTACAAAAAATATTAATGAATAATCCTTGAGTAACTGAGAATAACGTAAAACAGTAATATGAATACAATGTAACAAAAACTTTAAAAATAAAAAAGATAACTCCTAATGATTATACTGTACTGTCTAAACTCATAAGGAATATACTGTATGAAGGAATATGAAATAGAACAAAACAAAAGCACATTGGACATTTGCAAAGACCAGTAGGTCTTTAGTAGGTAGTAGTACCAATATGCAACATAAACTGAATACTACAAAAGTAATTACATAACCTATTAAATAGCCAATACATATTTCTTACCGTTTTAACACACTTTCAGCATAAGCTCCTATAACTGAATAGCTTACACACACAAATCACAAGTCCATGCTTGTTCTTCTGGTGGCACATTAATGTTGAGACACGGAACATGAAACCACCTCTTGCATGATTCACACTGAATCTGGAAGGTAAATAGGACATGTTGTTAGAAATTGTAGGAATTTTAAAAAGTAGTTGTGAGAACACTTGTTTTCACTTTACACAAGTAGTCAGTAGGCAGAAATGGCATAGTCAATACCCAGATGATTTGCTCCTCTGTTTGGCCTTTTTCAAATTTTCCACACACAGAGCAGTACTCCTCTCTTGACACTGCAATTATTAGAATGTAGATAGGATTATAATTAATCTCTCTGTGTCTAACATGGAAATAAACTGTTTGTTCAAAGTGCTTTATACCTGATGCCAGCAAAATGTCTTTGGCCAGATTTTTCCTGTAGTGGCACATCATCTCCTTGCTGGGTGGGATATTAATTCTGTCAGGAATTTTGGGGAACTCTTCCACCACCTGTTTGGCCATCTAAAAGGATAGTAGTGAAAAGTAACAGACACCGTCTCATATGGGAAAAGGTCAGGACAGTGTTTATGTAAACCACTTTACCCTCCATTTACCAGCATCACAAAGACACCACAGCTGAAACTATCCTCCTGAAATTAATGTTGGATTTTGCCAGGTTTCCACTTCTTCACCCAATCTGTCTTTTCATACTTACGACTTCTCATTTTGAAAAAAGCTCTGTTTTTGGAAAAATGCAGTGTGTGTTTATGTTAGTCTTAAGCAACACCAACTATGCTAATTTGCCATTATTCGTGTTTTGGAGGTAAACATGCTACATAACTTTTTCAAACAAAATAGCATACCCAAATTTTTTGCATGTCTCTTTGGTTTTTTCCATTTCATTTGTACCCATTTGAGAGTCACGTGTAGGTGTCAAAATGTGTGTGTCTCACCTTTGTGATCTGCATTGTATTCTGCTTTACTAATGAAAAATAAATCCAAAAAATTATAACTAAAAGTCATTCCTCAACAATCTCACTGAAAAGACAAACCTTTCTATATGCCGTACCAGTTGACAGTAAGTACTATCTGAACATTCTTATTGAGACTGTTTTACTTACCACAACCTCCAGTGTTCTCATTGGTAGACCTTTTATGCTGACGCAACGCTCGGTGTGTATGAGAACTAACTCCCTTCGAGTGTTAAAACAGAAATGTTAAGTCTGCGTGTGTCTGTCTCAAATTCTCCTACTGGGTGGCCGGGGGAGAGTAGCGGAGGTTCGCTCCGCGTTGCTCTCACTTTTCGCAATCCTTGCCGTGCCATCTCCTCCCTTGTGCCATTTAAAATGGCTTGTGTGGTGTAATAGTTTAGCTGGTAGATATTTGCACCCGTCATATGAAGTACAGCTCTTAAATAGCACTCAATAGTCTAAAAAAAGATACTGGATCCATGCATCCGGCCTCTCCGTCTTGGATTCTCTTCACACTCTCTTAATCTCCTTCGCTGAAGTCTCAGAGGGGGACAGTATGTACGGTATCAACTGTACCAGATAATATAATTGTAGCAATAGGCTTGGGGACTTTAGTTTAACATATGTGGAGGGGGACCTTCTCCATATAACCATTCAAATGGGCCTCATGATTGCAAATGGGTTTGGCGCCTGGTGATTAACGTTATCGGGGGGTCCGCATTCGGCCCCCTAATGAAGCTTCACTAATCTCAACCATCTCTGGTAGGTGCCCCCCACGGCGCGGGTGGCTTCTTCCATAGCATGTCGACCTATAATGACATCAAGTTCATACAGTAAATAATAGCATACCTTAATATATGCGAGACATATTTTTCGGTTTTGTACTAATTACTTCATTACCTCTTCCTCTACATGGAGTACCTTTGCAGGAAGCTGACTTGTGTGAAAACTGGAACTTTTCTTGCTCTGTGTCACATCCAGCCTTCTTTTTTTGGGAACAGGTATTTTTTGTGGAACAGACTAGAATTTAGATTTGGTGGATGGGAAACGTTCTTCCTTCTTCTTCATCCAAGTTTCCTGAGACTGATCAAGGTTCACAGGTGGCTCAGGTGGCTCAGGTTGGAGCAACGGCTTTTGAGGAATGTTTTTCTTCATCCAAGTTTCTTGAGACTGATCAAGGTTCACAGGTGGCTCAGGTTGGAGCAACAGCTTTTGGGGAAGGTTATGCTGAATGATATTCTCCGTATATCTTGCTTGCAGAGACTGATGCATTTTTCTTATGAAGGTTCCTGGTTTGACTTTTTTTTCTTTCTGCATTATGGAATGTTTGACAATTCCAAACCACTTTTCTACGTGACAATTGGTATCTCTTGTTTTTGGCTGTTTCTTTGCTGTCACCAAGTCCTGTTCATGAGATTCATACCTACTCAGGTATCAGCAAGCCACTCCAAAGAGGAAAAATGGCAAGGTAGGTATCAAAGAGGACAGTGATGATGCCTGGACAAAAGTATGGGTTGTCCTCTTTTACCAACCATGTCTCATCCCCTGCCACTTGTTCCTTCACCTCTTGCATGACCTGCTAAAAATAAGCAGAGAATGGTGATCTGCCAGTGATGGTCGTTGCATGTCTTCTGTCTTCACTTTCACACATTTCCCAGTCTTTAGATTGGGTAGTTTCTTCCAGTGTATCCTCTTTGGATCTTGAGATTACACTCTCCAAAACACACAGACTTTCTTTGACAAGCTTTGTGTTTTGTGGGGTTGTGAGCAGGGCACATAATGCAAGGAACACAATTCTTGATTCAGTCATGTTGCTGGCATTTTGGAGTCTTGCGAAAGCAAACGTGGCAAAGTCTCTGAGTCCTTTGTCATCTGTTTGCCTACAGATTGCCTGTCTGACAGCTTTCAAAATGTGCGCAGAGCAAATGTGGAGGACAGTATATGACTTAATTTCCGCCCATGATTTTTGCCCCATGCACAACTCATATGCTCTGTTCAGGTAAGAGCTGATGTGCTCTTTGTTGAAAGCAAGCATCACACTTTGTATTAACGCCCAGCTGTAATCAGTCTCGACTTGGTGAATCTTTTTTTGTGTGTATTTTGACAAATGCAATGTAAATTGCATGAGCCAAAATGTGATTGGTGGTACTGAGTGATCATTGGAGAGCATTTCACAAACGGGAAGAGGTGGTGCACCTCGATCCTTTCCTGGAAGAACGACTGCATAGTACAACACACGCTTTGGCTGTTCTGGTATTTTTGAGACAACTCCACCAGTGGCATCAAGATAGAGGGCCACAGGAGAGCTACTTCGCAAATGATGCACAAGAATGCTGAGGCCACACTCTGTGTACAAATGAACAATGAATGGATTCATACTGAAAAGCTGTATGTAGCCTGGTATTCTAAAGAATTGTGTGCCACATTCCTTGAGTAGTGTCTGCAGTAAGTATATTTCCATGAAGATGTCAGAGTGAATGGATTCCTTTTTTCTCATTTCTGAGCCTATTACTTTCAACACTTTTTTACTGAGACATTCAGTCATGTTCCCAGCAAGGAGTTGGTCTTTTGGTGTTGATTGAAGTGTACTGTAAAAATGCTGGCTGGGTCCATGCGTTAGGGCCTTGGCTATTTTTCCTCTTTTTAGGTTGGTTGCTGGCCTAGCCTTTTTCTCTGAAAGTTTGTGTTGTATATCTCCAGTTTGTTGGACTAGCATTTTCACATCTTGGTCCAATGCAGCAGGATTATTTTGCATTGTGAAAGAGTATTTGGCTGGGCAAGAGGGGAATGTGCAGGCTGCTTTCATTGTTAAATATGGAGGATTTTTTTTCTGCTCCAGGGAGCCTTGACATGTTGATATTTAAATGAGAGAGTACAACATGGATTTTTCTCTTTAAAGCTGTCATACACATGGTCTGTCCAAGGTTCTCTTAATTTGGAGGCTCCTTTTTGTGGCCTTATCCTATCCCACAATTTTCTTGCCATGGAGATAAAAAATGGTTTCTTCACTTCTGGACATTGTCTCAAAACATCTACACCAGGCTCTCCTTCCTGTATCTTCGTAGTCTTAGGTGTAGTCTTTAGACCCTCTGAGTCAGTGTGTGGATCTTCGTATATAGGTTGTGAGTGGAAGTATGTCTGTCTTTCCAAAATGTCAGTGTCATAATGGGTGTCTGCCTCATCGTATATAGGTTGAGAGTGGAAGTCTGTCTGTCTTTCCAAAATGTCAGTGTCATACTGGGTGTCCACATCTGCATCTGGGTTACATAATTGTAATCAATTAATACATTTTCAAACTCATTTACATTCACCCTCATGTTATGTGGGAAATTTATCATGTTGACCCCACATTTTTACCAACTTACCTTTTCTCTCTCTCTATATCTAATATTATTATTATATATACAAGATATATATATAATATTTATTATATATATATATATTATTATATATATATACAATTGCTTTCAGTAATAATAAAAGGGCAAGTATAGAAAGCGAAAGAAGATTGCAAAAAGAGGGGAGGGGGGGTTGTAAGTTTGTGGAGTGGGTAGAGAAAGGGGTGTAATGACAAAGAGAAGAAGAGTGCAACAGGAACAGAGGAGGCCATTGATAAGGTGGAAAGAGCATGAGAACAAACTATAAGAAGGCATGGATACAGAAGAAGTAGACAGAAGGGTGGAAGGCGCAGAAGGAGAGGTAGAAGGAGAAGATGAATTTAACATGAAATGACAGTTACTCTAATAGACTATGTAATAAACCATGGCCTCTCCTTTAAAGAAGCTGGTAAACAGAAAAAAAACCTCTCTCATTTATGCAGTCTTGTCTAACATATAGTAAAAAATTGTTTCTAACAAGTAGTAGGCTAATAAATATTGAGTTTTTCTCGATTGCTAACACACAATTCATGAAACAATTAACCATTTTATCACAACTATAAACACAATCTCAAAACTACACACTAGCTTGTGCAAACTGTACACTTTCAGGTCAAAGGGAAACATTTTAGTCAAAAACATACTCTCTTTTGCCAGAATCAATTTTTTGGCCTCAGATGACACACAAAACTATTAAATACGCACACTATTTTCCAGAACACTAGTAAGATCAATTCAAAACTCTGTTACAAACACCTCCTTTTGGGAAACAGGAATCATTTTGCTAGTCTGTTCCAGTATAAATAGAGCGCTGCAGTGCAGATACAGAACAATTCTACTGTGCCCGTAAGGTGACATGTTCGGTTCACTTAGTTTTGTCGTGGCCACGACAAAAACGTCATGGGAACGTGATATTTTGTTCCTATGCCACATTCATTTTGTGGAGATAACACCTTTTTTTCTCCGGGCCACTAGTGTTAATGAGTCAATACAAACCGGGTGACCACAGCACCCGGGAATTCTCATAGATGTACCATTACTATTTATTTCAATTAAGAATTTGTTATATGATTCTTATAAAATGATTCATTACCAGAGGCCTTGGCTAACGGCATAAAGTTGTTTGACGTTGGCGTTCGATATTCCAAATTTTAGGGACGTCTCTAAGTTTTACAATCGTATTGGTGGTACCTTTTAAACTCAATAACATTTGAGAACAATGACTTACAGTCATAAAACAACTGTAAATTGTTCAGCTAGGTGTCACTATAGTGCCAACTTTCAATGTTTTTATTCCAATAACTGTAAATCATATTCAACATGCACTTTTCACACCGCATGGCTCCCAAAAAATTGCCAATTTAAGGGCTCAAGTAACATTGAGGAGAAGACTTATAGTTGTAATTATAATGTATATTTTAAAAATCTTCTATGTAATGGTCCCCTTTGTACATTTGATTATTCTTATTTATGGTTATTTAATTATGACAACCCCTAATACATATGAAGACCCTCACAACCGTTACTGCTTGAATCATTGTTGTGTCAACGGACTTGTAATTTCCAATATTGGCATGTTTTAAGGTTTAAAAATTGTTCAATGTAATTGCCTTTCAGATACCTTTGTCTGTAACTACATACCTGTAGGCCTTCTCTATTTGTAATTATGGAACCTTTCAATAAATATCCAATTACAATGTTAAGATGCAGAATTCGACTAATTTTGTTAAAATAATGTTCATTTAAATAAATAAATAAAAGTCATTATAACAATAAAAATTACATTTAGGATTAGGATTAATTTGACCTTTAGGGAAAATCTTCTTTAAACTCAGATGACAGTTGGGCAAAGATGCCTATAGGAGGTAATTTCTACATTTTCATTTTTTTGTGCCATTAGAATTAAATTGACAAGAGAGAGAAATTTTGAATTGCTGTTCATAAAAAGGTTAACATAGAGCTAAAAAAAAAAAAAAAAAACAATTAATTTTCAAATAAAAAACTGAAAGTCCATAACTCTAAAGCACTCAGAACTCTGAAACAATAAATAAAAAAATACGGAGACAGAAGAGACTCAATTATTATAACAACACACTTCAAAAGATTTAAAACACAATTGATCAGTGTAAGTTCCGGAGCATGTGGAACTGTTTAAACAATACAAAGCCACAAAACTAGCCATATAAGATGGTCAAATTTGGAAAGTTTATTTTGAGAACGTTTTATTTTCCAGGGTTGGAACTATACTCTGCAGGACCCAACTTGCCTACCCCTGCCTTACACCCTCAATCACCATTCCCTACATTATTTTACCGATATAGTTTACCTGACAGAGAGAATGAAAACAAATGAGTGATTTTAGACACTGATGAACACCTGCTGTTAACAAGAAGAGTCACTGAAGGAAAGAGAAACAGGAATTGAAAAAAAGAGACGAGATGAGCAGAAACACAAGAACTATAACTGACTTCAGCCACAGCCTTACATGAAATCAACTGAAGTTTTTCGAACAACCTAGTATGAGAGCCTGTTCTAGTACACCCCCAAAACAAAATCAAGACTTTGTAAAAGGGCATAATAGGACCCCTTTAAATTAAGGCATATTTTGCATTTGAGCCCATTCGGTTGTGAAAAAGTAGCATTTTTATGTATGATTTAATGGTTATTTTCATAAATATAAAAAATTTAAAAGGTGTGCATTGTAGTTGACACCTAGATGAACACTTTACAGTTGTTTTTATGACTGTAAGTCATTCTCCTCAAATGCTATTGACGTTTAAAAGTGTACACCAATATCGCATGTAACTTTAGAGACGGTCCCTAAATTTGCGAATATCGAACGTCCAAAGTCAAACCAACTTTATGCCAGTCCTTTACTATGCCGGATTGTATTGCGCGCGATATAATCAGCATTCAAATGAAGTTTATCATTAATTAATATTACATAAAGTGAATAATATAAAATAGGCCTACAAGAAAACACTTTTATCCATCCCACAGTCTTGTAAGTCAATTAACTGATCGTCTTTTCCCCCTAATATTTGTATATTATTATTATTGTTATTATTATTAGCCTATTATTATTGGTTATATTTAGTATATTCGTATTCCTTTTACCCCCTTTTTTCGATGTCTTTACTTAACGTTCTGAATACTTTTGTAAATAATAGCCTACTGTCAATGCTCGACATGCCAATAAAGCTTTGATTATGCTGACTGGCATTTTTGCTGGAATGCAGTTTAAATTTAACATATATTTCATTTTATTTCGGCTAACTACTAGACAATAATTATAAATCATATAGTGTTTCGTTGAGGAATTAATCATTCACGTAGTTTCATTTGTAAATGAAAACACAACACGCTCATTATCACACATGGGCATAAATACAGTCATAAAGTCAAAACTTTATTGGCATAATTATCAGGCGTTTATTTGCTAAATATATGATATGCTAGCAAATGCTAGCATAATTATACAAAACGTTAATTACGTAAAGCCATACACAAATTGAAAGGGGGTAATAAGCATATATAACAATACATATAAAAATATAGCCCAAATAAGTAATAATAATAATAATAATTATTATAACAGATATTACATTAACGGTTAATGTTAATAAAAATGTTTTTATCCTCTCTGATAATCCCGGGTTGCTATGGTCACACAGGTTTGTGTGAGAAACGTGTCTTTGTTTTGAGAAGTGTATGTTTTTGAAAATTGGGCCAAATGAATCTGTTATAGTGTGTTAGCAATGAGGAAACATGTAAATAAGTAGTAAGCCCACTTAAAAATGTTTTTTTTTCTTTTAGTATTGTTTTCATTCTTTTACCTTGAACTTCTGGCTCCACTTCTTCTCTCCCATTTTCATGGATTCCCTGTCCCACACCTTCTGTAGCCAGACATAGAACAACCAAAAAAAAAACCCCATCCCCATAAGAACATAATCAAGACTACTAAACCTTAAACTTAAACAAAAAAAAAAACTTTTTCCCTTATGCCTTCTCGGTTTTATTCTCCAATTCTCCCATATCCACTTACGATTTTTTGGTGTGTCATCATTAAATAAATCTATGGCAAGCTGGGACCATATCTCTGAGGAATTTGCAGTGTTTCTATTCAAAATATCATCTTTTCTTCTCTGTCAGCTTCTTCTTTACTATAAATCGGTCCCTCCGACTTTTCCCCCCCCCCCCCAATAGAGATATTTCTTTTTTCTGATCTTCAAGTTATTCCCTTTTTTAAATTCTCCCCCATCTTACGTGTGAGAGATCAAAGTCTGACTATGCCGATCCGAAATTTTTTTTTTTTATTTTTTTTATAGGCTCTTAAACCTGGAAATTGTGTTGTCTAACGATTGAGCAGTCATTGTCTGTGCACCTGATGGCTGCTGTGTTTAACAGATTGGCTCATAGGTGTGGTATTTGACAGTCAGTGCTTTGGAATTGCAAGGAAGTGACATCATGATATACTTCTGTTTCTGATGTGTACAAGTGTGTTTAGTGTTTTGCAAATAGTGTGAAGCTGACAATGTGCTTACAGTTGTGCAAATCTAGCCTTGTGTTTTGCTCCTTGCGTGTAAGGTTTTGCTAATTGTTGAAAAAGTGTAATTTTAGTGTGTAAGCAATCGTAAAAAAACTGTAATCTATATTCTGTGGGAACCACACTGGCCATTTTAAACAAAATGCCCACACAATCATATTAACTGATGACACGTGATCATGTGGCAAAAACACTATACATATTTGTTCACCCTTTGTAATGAAGACAAACCCAACGATTTATTTTATTTAAGAAAACAAAGAGAAAGTATAATAAAATAGAAAAGTAATCAAAACTCGTTTTATGGTAAAACAAAAAAAAAAAAAAAAAAGGTTCCTCCGGTTGTTTTTATTTCTCACTGGTTTCTGGTTCCTCGTTTTTTATATTCTCCGGGGTTCTGGTTCCCTCGTGCTTAATTTCTCCCAGGTTTTCTGTTTCCTCTTGTTTTAGATTTTCTCTGCGGTTTCTGGTTCCTCGTGTTTTATTTATTTTTCTCAGGGGTTCTGGTTCCCGTTTTTTATTCTTCCAGTTTTCTGGTTCCCGTCGTGTTTTATTCTCACCAGGTTTCTGGTTTCTCGTGTTTTATTCTCCGGGGTTCTGGTTCATCTTGTTTTATTCTCCAGGGTTCTGGTTCCTCATGTTTTATTCTCCGTTTTTCTGGTTCCTCGTGTTTTATTCTGCTGGTTTCTGGTTCCTCGTGTTTTTTTCTCCAGGTTTCTGGTTCCTCGTGTTTATATAATTTCTCCCACCCAGGTTTCTGGGTTCCTCCTCGTGGTTTATTATCTCCAGGCCAACAACCCCTTTTCTGGTTCCTCGTGTTTTATTCTCCAGGTGTCTGGTTCCTC
>JADLZN010000483.1:0-55871 GCA_018155175.1 Sinocyclocheilus anophthalmus
AGTCGCACCGTAGTGACGTCATGGCTGTCGCCGGCCAACGAGTTTGTGATTTTTCAATGTATGGTTCCGAACCCGGGTCCCGACGAGGCATCCCCATAGGAACCCCTAGAGGACGCAGTTCGAAGTTCCATGAAAGGGAACCAATAAAACCCCATTCAAACTAGGCATTTGTTGCATCAGTGGGGACATAATTACTGATTATAATGACTTGTACTGTCTTTTTATGCGTTGTGTTGCATTGCGCTGCGTAAACATAAACCATGTCTGCATTTGTGATCAAAAATGACAAACAACAAGTGCTACTCCACACTGCCCAAAACTCTTTGAATCATCATTGGCAAATTATTTAAATATAAAAAAGTTACTTGCAGGGTGTGAGTCCGAAGCGCCAGACTGTCCTTGCAAAGTTTGAACTGCCCCACTTTATAGAAACAGACACCGGCATTGCAGGCTACTGGTTCAGGAAACAGTCCTCATCCTCCATAAAATGCGCAACACACATCTGAATATTTGGTTGAAGTGTTCTGGAACAGTGTGGGGGGGGGGGTGTAAATACAACTTAACCTCTGATTTCTAGTCATGTCCTCTTTTGGAATGCCAAACAAAGTAGTTTTGCTTTCACAACGAAACACAGCACCTTCACGACATGGCGGTGGCAACATTACTACAGCGAGAATAAAAGTTACGCATTTTTTTCTTTGCGTGAACATTTGGGCGGTGTTTATGCAAATCTTCCCACATCTGACTTAGACATGTGGGGGCGTGTTTGAATGAGCCTTTTAGGGGGGTGTGGTTGACTCTTAACTTTTATAAAGAATATCTCTTTGAGACTTTAGTCTTTGCAACTTTACAGATCTTCTTTATGCACCAAGAGCTTGTAACACTCCAAAGAGAAAGGAAATATTTAAATAGCATCATATGACCCCTTTAACACAGCGTAGCTATGACACTCACATACTTACTGTGTAGGCAGAGTCTTTGTGAGAAGCATTTATGTTCAAATTGTGAAGAACTGTTTTTAAAGTATTGGAATGTGTCTTTGAATATTTATCTGTGACATTTGAATGGCTGCTTGTGCAAAACTTGGGTTGGGGTGATTTTAGCAAGTAGGACCCATTTCTGGAGCTCATTTTAATATTTAGGGAGGACATTTTTAAATTTCTCTTTACAATATGTTGAGTATTGTTGATGCATAACTCACTTAAGGCTTAGTGTGGCCCAGATAATGTATATTTATGGTTAATTTGGTTCATTATTAGCTAAAATGTGGCTGTGTAGTGGCCTGCTTATGGACCACTGCCAAAATGGCACCATTCCATGCAGCATGTGGGCCACAGGAGGAATGTGGAGAAGACAAGGGTTAGAATAAAAATCAACTGTTGCCCACATTAGGGCCAGTTTTGGTTTATTTGGTTGGCTTACATGCAGCAATGCTAAGGCTTACTTGAGGCCCAAATCTGGCAAACAGAACTGGACTGCCCAAATGCCATCATTCTAAACAGTATGTGGGCCGGAGCAAGGTGTTGGATCTGGGCCAGAATTAAAATCAGTGTTGCCCAGATTAGGCCAGGTGTGGTTTGTTTTATTTATTTATTTTCATGGCTGACATTCAGTCTTCATATGGTTTGCTTGAGGCCCAAATCTGGCAAACAGGAGTGGTCCACCCTAATGCCATTATTCTACACAGTATGTGGGCCGGAGCAAGGTGTTGGATCTGGGCCAGAATTAAAATCGATGTGGCCCAGATTTTGTGGCCAGTTCTGCTTTATTTGGTTTATTCATGGCTGACATTGGGCCTTGTTTTGGCTTGCTTGTGGCCCAAATCTGGCAAACAGGAGTGGACCGCCCAAGTGCCATCATTCCACGCGGTATGTGGCCTAGATGAAAGTGTCAGGTGTGGGCCTAATCTGGGCCTCATGATTGCTTGGGAGTACACAAACAATCTATATTCACATAGCTTTACTGCGCTATGTGTTATCAAGATCTAATTTTTTAAACACAGTATTAAATCTTTCTCTTTGCAAAACTGTATATTTAAATAGATATTTTAGTAAATAGAACCCAGCTCAGGTTACAGTACTGTACACCAAAAAACACGTGCTTCTAAAAATCACTGGACAGCATTAAAGCATAATCTCTATTTAGAATCTCTATTTACGTTCTACAGGTGTGTTTGCTGCTGATGATGTTAAGTCAGTGTCAGTGTCAGTATTGGTGGGAGATTCTGTCACTCTAAACACTGATGATACTGAAACACAGGGAGCTGAGGCACTGCGGTTGAAATTCAAGATGAAAAAACGATGCATAGCAGAGTCTTGATTAAGAGAATCCAGTAAAATCCTCAGTGTCCTGGTAATATGAAGAACCATTCGAGGGCAAGATTGGGCTGAACAATCAACTGGATCTCTGACCATCACAAACCTGAAAACCACAGACTCTAGAAGTTTTAGGACTGCAAATCAAGAAAAATGAGCCCAAATGCACAAGATTCAATGTCACTGTCCACGGTGAGTAACTCAGTGTGATCATTATGTGGATTAACTGTATGAGAAGATGCATTGTAGTAATCACAATCATATACAATAAAACCTTAATCAGTAACTGTTTATTTATTTTGTTCAACCTTACTTGCAGAAAAGTTGGGACATTTTGTAAAGTGCAGTAAAACCAAAGTCTGTGATTTGTTAGTTCTCTTGAACCTTCATTTAACTGACAAAGGTGCAAAGAAAATACGTAAAATATTTTCATTGACCAAGCAACTTAATTTAATTTAGTAAATAAACAAATTTTGATTTTGATGGCTACAAAACACTCAAAAAAATTACTAAAAATTGGACAGTGCATATCTACAACTGTGTCATCACCGTTTTCCTGGGTTTCCCAATGCTTTTAATTGTTTAGGACTTAGGTACTAATTGTTTGCAGGTTTTGCAAGTTGAATTCTTTGGCCGGAATTTTTTTTTTTACCCATTCTTGATCACCTATTACATTCACCTGCTTTATTGTTGACTGTTTCAACATAGTTGAACTTCTCATTTAAAAAAAAAAGTTGGTGAGCCAAAACATTTAAAACAATTTCTGTTGTGCTTTTATCAGTTAAATAAAAGTTTCAAGAGTTATTATAATATTATTTTATTTATTATTATTATTAGTATTTTTTTTTTGAACAAAATGTCCCACTTTTCTGGAAATGGGGTTTATAAACGAAATGTTACAACCTTGATAAAGAGGTAAAAAAAATTAACAAAACCTTCAAGAAACACTTGATGTTAATAAACACTCAAGATGTTCAGAGCTATGTTCAGAGTTCATATTTTATTTATATTTATTTTTAATGGAAATATTAGAGGAATTTTAACACTGAGCCTTCAGAAGTGTTAACATGACTCTTAATGGGTTATTTTCCCTTTAAAAAGTTTTGAATACTAATACCATGGCTCAATGTTTGGCTATTTAGCTGGGCAGTTAACTGTGTACAGTTTCTTACAAACAACGTGAATCACAAGTATTTCACTGATATATATATTGTGTGTGTATGTTTTTTTTTTTTTTTTTTCGTGTGTTTCAATTTTTTAGCACTATGAAATCCAAGTTAATGCAGTCACATATTTCATATTTACCCCATAGTGTGGTATATTTCAGAGTGAAACATCATATACAATGAGAAAATTTGCAGCACAGGAGTTGATTCAAAAAGTCATCTTTACAGATTTCTAATAGTATAATTTCTCCATAAAGAATATCCAATAACATTAACCGTGAAAAGAAATCTTAACAAAGTAGAAACCAGTTTTTACACCATACATTTTTATGCCACAATGAAATTAGAGAAATGAATGGACTGAAGGAATATAAATTGTCATGCAGGATAAAATTGTGGCTATTACTCATTCATATTCAAATTAGATTAACCTGCTGGTGAAAATCAGTAATTTTAGACAAAAAAAAAAGTATTTTGAAAATCATAAATTCATAGGAATATCACAAGACTTGGTGACCTTTGTGACACTTGCTATGTAAACACAATTTTTTTTTTGTTGCAAAAATCAAAAATGTTCAGGGTCTTAGTTTGGACCACACTGTACATGTAAACAAGTATTAGGTGAATATTACTTACAACATTGTAAGTTTAATATCTGTTTTAAACTGTTCCTGTTCATTCTCGTCATGTGTTTGTTGTTGAGACAGATGATTGCATCAGTGTCAGTGATGGAGGGAGAATCTGTAACTCTACACACTGGTGTTAAAGTACAGGGAGATGATCAGATACTGTGGAAGTTTGGAGATCAAGGCACCATCATCGCTCGCTTAACCTGTTAACAGTCGCCCCCACTAGTTGAGATCAAACCCAAACCTGACATACACAAGCAGAAAAGGTCACAGTTCATAAACTCTTCAGACTACAAGCATAACTGGGATCTCTTTAGAAAGATGATAGTTGTGAGTTTGTTGTTAAGAAGTTAGAATTCATTATATTACTAAACAAAAAGAGTAAAAGAAGCTTAAATATTTTGGAAAAGTTATTATCATTTTAATTTGCATAGAAGGTGTTTATATATAAATATATGAAACTGTGCCAGAGTAACTCAAAAAGCAATGAAGTCAAAGCCTCAACTCTGAACATGTTATAATTCAAACCTGAACATGAAGCGACTAATAATTAGATTCCTGTAAGCTTTTTTCTTAGTGAAAAGACATTTAAAAAGGGCACTTGGAGACTCCAAAAAGGGCCATTAGTAATTGATATGAGGTGAAACACAGTATAACACTATTTACAACTGAGTACAAGATGGAAATGGTCGAAGATGCCATTTATGAACACTAAAACAGTCTTTGTCTGAAACAGTGACATTTCATGGTCACAGACATGACTGGAGGTTTCTGGTGGCCATGTCTGCCCTTTATTCTTTCTCTTCTGTAATCAGTTCATCCTCAAATGTCTTACCTAAATGTCCAAATCTGTGACTTCACACTGCTATTTTGTCATCCACTTTTTACACATTCACACTTTTGTATTGACCGATATATAGCAAACTGCCCCACTGCTCTACTTCTGTCTCCAGCTCTTGTATTTTTGTCTGTCTGTGCTGCTCATATCTCTTTACTTTGCTTTCATATTATGCAGTGTTCTGCCATTAATATTCTGCTGTCTTTAGATGCAGACATTTATACCTGTAGCTGTAGTTCATATAGCACTATACACCCACCAATATACTTTTTTTCCCAGTCTGCAAACATTTACATCTTTGCCTCTGTATCAGTCTTATAGTTCAACAGAGGACACAGGCCTTCTGTATGTGTTAAACCATAATGATTGGGTGAGAAAAATGAATTCTGTTGGCTGTTAGCATGTGCATATGGCATGTAGCACAATAGTAGGCCTACAGCACATTTCTCACTACCGTATAGCTTTAGCTACTTTTCAAATGACTATTTAGGCACTGACATAGCAAACTCAGATTCATGTCTGACTCCACTCTGGAATGGAATGCCAACTTTTCACCGTTAATTTAGATTTTTAAAATCAGATCCTGCCCTATTTTTTCCCTCATTAAATATAATGTTTCACTTGGTAATACGTTACATTATGGATGTAAAATAGATTGTAAAATTTGTGATGATGCCTACATTACCAAATAAACCTTCAGTAAGAACACAAACATTAAAATTTCTAAATACAAACATATGTACATGAAAACCTATACACAAGGCTGATTGCAAAATACAAGGAATCCATATGTCTAATATCTGTAGCCATCTTATTTGCTGGCTGTATTTTCCATCCATCAAAACTTAACTAGCTTTACTCTGACTGTCTATGTGCAGTGAATATCATAGGTTGTTTATATTTGGACCTCGCAACAGCTGATGGCGCTGTTAGAATGTTTTGAATCACTGACCAATCAGCGCTGCACATATAACGACGAGGGTGGGGTTATTTTGTTCATAAGACTCTAGCAAACATGATAATATAGCGTTTCACTTCTAAGTATACCTCGGAGTGTATAATGTATTGAAAGTTTGACAAGAATTGTAATTCTCTCTAAAAGTGTGTTACATAAACAGAGCAGAATTTATAGACATTTCTTGTAAATCACCACTTTTTAGAATACAACGTCTATATGATTGTGTGCTCTGGAATACTGCAGTCAAATCTCCGCCAATGTTTGTATGATTTCGTTTGACTGTCATCTAAACTGGACAAAAACAGTTTAGAACTCTCAGATTCGATGTTACGTGTATTGTTGGGAACTCTTGATATGAATTAAAATGATGTTGACGCTGTGACAGTACGATCGTAAATATCGATGGTTGAGCCTTTTAACTTTCGAAAGACGTGTTGTTTGTTAAAATTAAAGAAAGGCTTTAATAGTAAAATCATGCGGGAAATGTAAACAAACGCGCTTAGGAACCGGCGATGGTCTCGAGAAAGTTAATGGATTAAACAGCCCTGTTGACGGAAGATGGAGTAACACTTGTCTGAAAGATCAAACCGGAGATCTCACCATCAGTAACATCCGAAGCAATCAGACTGGAGATTATAAAATGGAGATCAACACCAGCAGTATGATTTTACACAGGAAATTCAGTATTAATATTAGTGGTGAGTAAATAAAACGATCTAATGGTATGATATTCTATTATAATAGGCTATCAAATGTTGGCACTGGTGATCACTTGAGTAAACAGTTAAATTAATACTTAAGTTTAAATTAAACAGAAATTTATTTTTTAAATTCAGGATAAGACATTTTATTTTTAGCCATTTTATGGGATGGATTTCAACTTGTTTATCAGGTGGCAATCTTAGGAATTAATACATTAAAGTGTTTATACTTTTACAAAGCATCCATACATATTTCTCCATATGGTAAGGTACAGTTTGGATAATGGCACATTTTAAGAAAAATTTGCTTTTCACTACTTCCATAGTATGTTTTTACTGAGCATTCATGGAGCAAGATATTTTGTGTGAAAATAAATCATACAAGTCGTTTATTTTGGTGAATATTTTATAAATGTATGTGGCAAGTTAGGCTTTTTACCCCACTCACGGGGTAAAAGACTCACCAGCAAGGAGCAAAAAGTACACAGCATTTAGATAAATATTTTGGCTAAAATAATATGTTTTGAATAATATCTAAGTTAATACTTATTCAAAACAGTCACTTTAGGCCAAACTTTGTACCATTTAACTGTTTATTTGGCAATATTTTTTTTCCAGTAAATTACTGTCATACAATATTTTTTTTAAAAATAGGAACAAAATTATTTAATACTAAAATTCTGAAGCATTGAATGAGGTCCATAATATTTAATATTGCTTTGTAGTAGTAAAAATAAATATTTTATTATATGAAAATAACTATCATATTTTTTTTAATATAATGCTTTCATTTATACATTTGGTGATTATTTTGTATTTGTATTTATTTATAGAGCACTTTTCAGGCTACACAGTAACCCCAAAGTGCTGTACATCACAATTAGTTAAAATAATATAAAAAGAGAAATGAAATAATTAAAACAAGACAACAACATCAATGATAAATAATCCAGTCAAAAGGTAAAATGCCAGAGAAAACAAGTGTGACTTTAGGTGGCACTTGAAGGTACTTAGAGTAGCTGTCAGGATTATGGACCTGTCTGTGTGTTTGTTTTGCTCCGTGACCCAGTTTCCGTCTCCTGTTAATTGTGTTTATTTGATCCCAGGTGTGTCTCGTTCCTCCCCAATTATCCTGTCTTTAAAAGCCCCAGTCTGTGTAGTCTTCCTTTGTCGGTTCT
Organism: Sinocyclocheilus anophthalmus; assembly: GCA_018155175.1. Lineage (NCBI taxonomy): Eukaryota > Metazoa > Chordata > Actinopteri > Cypriniformes > Cyprinidae > Sinocyclocheilus > Sinocyclocheilus anophthalmus. The sequence goes on from JADLZN010000483.1 coordinate 7,786, forward strand.
GAACGTCTATCCATGTGTTCCTGTGTCTCCTACGTCCCCGTGTGATTATTAAAGACTGTGGTTTTGAAGCTGTCTCCTCGTTCCTCGCTCCTCGCCTTGAGTAAATTGGGACAGAAGAACCGACCTAACAGTTACCTCCATTTGTCTCCCCTCCGTTTGTTTTCCGGTTTTTCTCAGTTTTTTTCTTACCGTGGTGTTGACCTATGGATCCCCTCCTTCACCCAGAATACCTCCTCCTCCTACTGGAGGAGAGGGAGAAATCGCTCGGGGCCCACCCCAGACTGTTCCTGGTCCTTGCATGCCTCACCAACTACCCAGACGACTGGCCCTGTGCGTTCTATGACGCCAGTTTGAATATCGTGTACAGAGTGCCGTCGTCCGAGGGTGGTCCCCGAGCTAATTTCGCCGCCCTTGTGGAGTGGACACTGGTGAGAAATGGTTCTCCGTTCCCCGCCGGTTCCCAGGAGCTTATCGCCAGTGCCACTTCTGACCCAGAGCCCAGCCCACCATCTCCCCGCGGTACGAAGCATAAGCCCAAGCCTACCGATGACGGAGAGCCATTTCCCGCCGCGATCTGTGAGCCAGAGCAGAGCCACGCGACTGAGCAAAGGATCGCCCCGGAAGTTGAGCCCAACCTGTCAGACCAGGTGCGAGAGCCGGTGACAGTGTCCACCAGGAGGGAGCAAGCCGTGGACAGTGTGAACACTGAGTGGAGCTCCGCCCACTGCATCGCGGCTGAGGGTGAGCTGAGTATGGAGCAGTGTTGGTGCCAAAACGGGGAGGGGGATCTAATAGACTGGGAATCTGATCTGGAGATCGAACTGCCCCCTCTCCTCTCTCCGTCGTCTCCGCTGGTCCCGTCCAGCCTTGAGGGGTCTTCCAATCCTCCAGTGCCTGTTCCTAGAAAGCGCCCTCCAGTGCACGCTCCTCGAAAATGCCCGTGGAAAATTCGTCTCCTGTTAATTGTTTATTTGATCCCAGGTGTGTCTCGTTTCTCCCCAATTATCCTGTCTTTAAAAGCCCCAGTCTGTGTAGTCTTCCTTTGTCGGTTCTGAATGTCTATCCATGTGTTCCTGTGTCTCCTACGTCCCCGTGTGATTATTAAAGACTGTGGTTTTGAAGCTATCTCCGTGTCTCCTTGTTCCTCGCTCCTCGCCTCGAGTGAATTGTGACAGTAGGGGATGATCTAACCGTGAAAGGTAGGTTGTTCCACAATCTTGGGCCAGTGACAGCTAAAGTGTGGTCACCCTTAGATTTAAGACACACTCTTGGGATCATTAATAGAAATTTATTTGAGGATCTTGGCGTTAATTTAGCTTTATAAGGTACAACGTGGTACAAACGTTGATATTATTTTCCTCTAAACCACTAGATGGCACAAAAACGTGGCCTAGCACTTTCCAAAACATCCGCTTTTCAAGATGCACGTGTATATCTGTCTGATCTTTGAAGCGATCGTGCGCAGCAGTGCAAAGTTGATTCTGTGCTTACCTGATATAATATTTTATGTTTTTTTTAAATGTTGTAGATTTAAGTAGCAAATGAGAATCGTTAAAATTAATGCATATATTTTGAGACAAAGATCTTCTTTATGATATTCAGTTTTGTTTAAGATAATTAAAGCAACCGTTTTTAAATAACAAAAGAATATGTAAGAGTATAGTATTTGGGGTAAAAAGCGCCCCTGTTGTTGGGGCTAAAGGCACAGTAATTAACATGATAATTAATAGATGGCTGACTTTTCCATTTGTTGGCATGACATGGTTAGATTCAGATGGTAAATATCATATATTAAGTTGGGTGTCCATATTAGAGATAATCACCATGTTTTAGCATTACACATTTAAAGGGGCCATATGACGTTGCTAAAAAGAGCATTGTGTGTAGATTCCATGTGTTTATGCAGTTTAAAGTTTAAAAAAACACATTATTTTCCACATACTGTACATGATTTTTTCTCCTCTATGCCCCGCCTTCTGAAAAGTGTAGATTTTTACAAAGTTCATCATTCTGAAAAGCGAGGTGTATGCTGATTGGCCATCTATCCAGTGCGTTGTGATTGGCTGAATACCTCAAGCGTGTGACTGAAATGTTACGCCCCTTACCATATTGTGATCCCTTGTCCCGGAGCGACGAGACAACACCAATAAAACCCATTACAAAAGAGGCATTTTTTGCATCCAGTGGGGACATAATTACTGATTAATGACTTATACTGTCTTTTTACGTTTTGCATCGCGCCGCGTAAACATAAACCCCTTTTTTGCATTTGTGATCAGAGAAATGACAACAACAAGCTCTACTCTACACTGCTCAAAACTCACGTTTTGTATCGTCAGTGGCAAATTCTTTAAATACGTAAACGTACTTACAGACTGTGAGTCAGAAGTGCCAGACTGTCCTTGCAAAGTTGGAACTACCCCACTTTATAGAAACAGCCTTTGTGCCACAGACGCATTGTAGTCTACTGATTCAGGAAACAGCCCTCGTCCTCCGTAAAATGCGTTGCACACATCTAAATATTTGGGTTTAACTGTTCTGGAAAAGTTTTGTAAATACAACTTAACCACTGATTCTAGTTGTGTCCTCTTTTGGAAGGCCAAACAAATTAGTTTTGCTTTCACAATGAAACACACTGCGTCTCCACAACATGGCAGCGGCGGCAACAGCGAGAATAAAAGTTAAGCCTTCATTCTTTGCATGAACATTTGGGCGCCGTTATGAAAAACTTTCCACATCATGACGTAGATATGTGGGGACGTGTTAGAATGAGCCGTTTTAGATGCGTGGCTGAATCTTAATTTTTATAAAGAATATCTCTTTGGATTTGATACTTTATTCTTTGCAACTTTACAGATCTTTTTTTTGCACCAAGAGCTTGTAACACTCCAAATCGCATTATATGACCCCTTTAAAAAACATAACTTTATTGTTCTACGGACCTCTATATTTCACTTATATATTGATATCCTTCAATCCTTTCCCAAACAATCTTTACTTATTAAAATTTTTTGTTCTTTCTGTATTTTTAAAATATTTTTTAATATAACAATTTTAATGCCCAGTCTATTTATTGAACACAATTAATTTTTTAATTTTTCAAAATAAGCAGAAAATAGTACAAACTTTGCTAAAGTGATTGTTTTGAACAAGTATTAACTTAGATGTTATTAAAAAAAACGAAAACATTATTTTAGCTAAAGTATTTGTATCAATACCATGTGCATTTTACCCCATGCTGGTGAGCCTTTTACCCCGTGTGTGGGGTAAAAGGCCCCTCTTGCCAGCTCATACATTTATAAGATTTTTAAACAAGATAAACTACTTATATGATTTATTTTCACACAATATCTGTTGCTCCATTAATGGTCAATACAACGTATATTTTTTTTTTCCTGAAATTATACATTTTAGCCACAGTGTATTTTAGCCCCGTTGTACCCTATGGTTTAATAAGCTCTACCAAATATTCTGGGGCTGTTCAATGCAATGCCGTAAAAACATAAGTCAAGACTTTGTATTGGATCCTATAATGCACTGGTAACCAGCCTAATGAAGATAACAGTGGGGTAACATGATCAGACTTCTTAGCTTTCATGAGCATTCTAGCAGCGGCCTTTTTTTACTAGCTGAAGACATGCAACATGAGTCTGACAGGTCCCGAAATAAATAGCATTACAATAGTCTAAACGAGAAAAGATGAAAGCATGGATTACTTTTTCTAGGTCATTAGTTGAAATAAATTATTTTATTTTAGCTATTGCCCTTAGATAAAAAGAAAAAGAAAAAGCAATTACAAACTAGAGTTTTTATTTGATTATCAAATTTGAATGAGGAATCAAAAATGACTCCTAAATTCTTTACTCTGTACTGTAGATCAGGGGTTTTCAACCTTTTAGGTGTCACGAATTCGGTCCATGGACTTCCGTTTATTCACCACCAGAGGTCACCCTTTCCATTACATTGACTCTCGCACAACACAAACTGTTGCATAGCACCCCGGACTACATATCCCATCATTCTTTGCACGATTTGCACACTGCACTGATTGCACTCATTGCACACAGCTGTTTCTAATCACCTCATTCACTATATAACACCCACTCTAACCACCTTTCTCTGCTGAGTATTGTTTAGCCTGTACCCCTTTCCGAGTCTCTGTGTTTTCTTGTTTTGCCTTGCCTTGCTTGTTTTCTCGGTTTCTGATCTTTGCCTGTTTTCCTGGATTTCTCCCTCTCGTCTCGCCCCTGTGATTCTGTCTGCCGATCGGTGACCTACGCTAGCCCTAGGACTATTCTTGTGTTTTTGCCCGCCATATACCTGTTTGCCATTGTTCGACCCTGCCGGTTATACCACGTCTCTTTGAATAAAGGCTTGCAGATGGATCCACGTCTCACGTCTCGTCAGCCCCATTACAGAATACTCAGCCCTACAAGGACCCAGCAGATTTTCTGAGGAACATTGGCCAGGTATGGACACAGCAAGGATTTTGTTAGCCCTTAAACAGGGTCCACGATCATTGGAGAACCATATCCGAGAGTTTTTAGCCATCGTTCACTATTCTGAGTTACCAGACTGTTTATTGATAGAGTTTTTCTGCGATGGCATAAATCAACCTCTTAGGGCTAAGCTTAGACGCGAGGGTCCACGTTCATCACTCGCTCAGTTCATGGATTATGCTTTGTTGACTGTCGAATCTTTGTTTACTGTGGGTGTCGCGGAGGAAGAACACGACAAAGTGTCTGTGACTGAAATGGCGACTGTACCAGAGTACACTCACAAAATGGCGGCGGCAGCGGAGCCTGATCGCAAAATGGCGGCCACACTAGAGCACACTCACAAAATGCCGGCGACAGCAGAGTACGCTCACAAGATGGCGGACACAACCGCCTCAGTTAAGTCACGGTTTGATCACATCATGATCCAGGTTTCCCCCACCCCCCCCCCAGTAACAGTTTCTTCATGAGTCTAGTCAAGTCACAGCTGTTCGTCCTGAGCCTAGTCAAGTCACAGCTGATCTTCCTGAGTCAAGTCAAGTCACAGCTGATCTTCCTGAGTCAAGTCTAGTCACAGTTGATCTTCCTGAGTCAAATCGAGTCACAGTTTATTATCCTGTCTGTTCAGGCACCAGCTGATATTTATGAGTTTAGTCAAGTCACAGTTGATCGTCATGAGTCAAGTCTAGTCACAGCTGATCTTCATGAGTCAAGTCAAGTTACAGTTGATCTTCATGAGTCAAGTCACAGTTGATCGTCATGAGTCAAGTCAAGTCACAGTTGATCATCATGAGTCAAGTCGCAGTTGATCGTTATGAGCCCAGCCAAGTCTCAGCTGGGCTGCCAGAGCCTCGTTACGTCAGCTGACTTCTAGAAGTCTCGCCATGTCTCAGCTTGTTCTCCAGAGTCTCGTTCCGTCTCACTGTTCGTCCAGATCACGTCACGCCCTCAGTTATCCCAGATCACTTGCATCACAGCTGCTCATCCAAGTCCTGTCACGTCTGTCTGTCACACCCAGAGTCTTCAGGTCAGCCCTTCGTATATCTCCAGTCTGGTATCCAGTGTGGGATCACCGCTGGTGTCCGGCCGCACCGATGTATCTCCCAAACCCCTCACTCTAACCCTTTCTATTCATGAACTCATTCCCCTGGCTGCGCACTAATACTTCCCATATGGGGTTGCTTTATGTGTTCTGGCGCGTACTCCACCGCCGATTTGTTGAGGACAGACCGCTACAACATCTCCAGAGTGCGGCTTACGCTGCAGAACCCCCGAGGTACGGTGTCCCCTGCCTGTGCTCCCAGAGGCCCTGGTGGTCCCACTGTAGTCTTTCGGATTGGCGGCACAGGCTGCAGAACCTCCGAATGGCGACACTGCCTCAGGTTCCTGCGTGTGGTGCGCCCAGCAACACACTCTCTGTCTGTTTTGTTCCGGCTAAGGAGGCCGTCTATGAACTCTCTGTTTGTCCTGTTCTGGCCAAGGAGGCCGCCAATGAACTCTCTTTCTGTTCTGTTCCGGCCAAGGAGGCCGGCGTTGAACTCTTTGCCTGTCCTGTTCCGGCCAAGGAGACCGCCTATGAACTCTCTGCCTGTTTCTGTTCTGGCCAAGGAGGCCGTCTATGAACTCTCTGTCTGTTCGGTTCCGGCCAAGGAGGCCGTCTATGAACTCTCTGCTCGTCCTGTTCCGGCCAAGGAGGCCGTCTATGAACTCTCTGCTCGTCCTGTTCCGGCCAAGGAGGCCGTCTATGAACTCTCTGCTTGTCCTGTTCCGGCCAAGGAGGCCGCCTATGAACTCTCTCTCGTCCTGTTCCGGCCAAGGAGCCCGTCTATGAACTCTCTGCTTGTCCTGTTCCGGCCACGGAGGCCGCCTATGAACTCTCTGCCTATCCTGTTCCGGCCAAGGAGGCCACCTATGAACTCTCCATCTGTCTTGTTCCGGCAATTCGGCCACAAGAACGCGAGGCCGTTTTAAGCATAACTCTCTGCCTGTCCTGTTACGGCTATGGAGGCCGTCGGGGAATCCTCATCCTGTCCTGTCACGGTTATGGAGATCGTTTGTGAACTTTTGTCTTGTCCCGACCCAGCCAGGGAGGCTGCCTCTGAACGCTCAGCCTTGTCTATCAACCCCAATGTTCTGTCTGTGTTGTCTGTCTCTGCTCTCTCGTTGTTACAGTTTCCGCCATGGTCTCCTGGTCGGTGTGGTTCACCGGGGGGGTTCCTGTTCCCTCTGCTCCGCCGTGGTGGTCCTCTGCCCTGCCGTGGTGGTCTACTGTCTGGTTCTGGTGGTCCTCTGCTCCGCCGTGGTGGTCCTCTGCTCTGCCGTGGTGGTCTTCTGTCTGGCTCTGGTGGTCTTTCGCTCCGCCATGGGAATCTTCGAACTCGTCTGCTCTGCTGTGGGGGTCCTCAGCTCCGCCGGCTCTGCCTCAGTCCCTGGTCTCTTCTATCCTTGGACCTGGCCCTCCGTCCCTCCCCCTGTTCCGCCTCCGCTCCACCGCCCACCTGGATCGTTTAGTGTTTGGAGCGTCTGAAAGCCGCTCCTTGGGGGGGGGCTCTGTCACGAATCCTGTCCATGAACTTCCTTCTGTTAGCCATCAGAGGTCACCCTTTCCATTTCATTTACTCTCGCACAACACAAACTGTTGCATAGCACCCCTGACTACTATCCCATCATTCTTTTCACGATTTGCACACTGCACTGATTGCACTGATTGCACACAGCTGTTTCTAATTACCTTATTCACTATATAACACCCACTCTAACCACCTTTCTCTGCTGAGTATTGTTTAGCCTGTACCCCTTTCCGAGTCTCCGTGTTTTCCTTGCTTTGCCTTGCCTGTTTTTGCGGTTTCTGATCTTTCCTGTTTTCCTGTTTTTTTCCCTCTCGTCTCGCCCTGTGATTCTGTCTGCCGATCGGTGACCTACGCTGGCCCTAGGACTATTCTTGTGTTTTTGCCCGCCATATACCTGTTTGCCATTGTTCGACCCTGCCTGTTATACCACGTCTCTTGAATAAAGGCTTGCAGATGGATCCACACGTCTCACGTCTCGTCAGCCCCGTTACATTAGACAATTCTTCCCCCAAATTTTTGTCTAATTTCACTCGCGCCCCCCCTCCCCTCCCCGTCCCCTCCGCGGCACAAAGTATGCGTGTGCGAACTATTTGCTGCGTATCGAATGTTTATATATTAAATATATATATATATATATAACCAGCTTACCTGATTCAGTGTGATGGCTGAGCCTGTCTCTGAGAGCACAACATGCCAATCCGTGGTTGGATTCCAGACATGGCTAACTGTAAATCATCCTCCACTGTGAATAAGCGTGAGCGATACTTGCTTTTGATGCACGTATATACAGAAAATGCTGCTTCGCACAGCCAAGTTGAGGCAAAAGGCAAAAGTACATCAATTGCAAGTCTCGAAAATTCAGCGTATTCCGTCTCCACTGCCAGCCAGAATTCTGACAGTGTGGTTGAGTCGAACAGTGTCTTCAAAGTACGGTCACTTGAAAGGTCCAGAAGGGCATCCTGTTGATTTGATGACAGACTCACTGTGCTTTCGATGAAGGGGTTACGAACCCAGTCGTACTGGTATCATCCAGAGTGATACTTATTAAAATACTTATTGAAATGTGCAGACAGGGCTTGCAGATGGAGAGTGATTTCTTTTTTTGTAACATCCCAGTTAAGTTCATTTTCCGTGAGAAATTCATCCAAGGTCGGGAACATGTCTAAATTTTCCCCATCAACCTGCCCTCTCCATCACTCCAGTTTTCTCACAAACCCCATAATTTTATCGGACATTGTTAGTAGGTTTGAATTTGGGACCTGAAGAGACAAATTAAGGGTATTAAGTCTATCAAAAATGTCAGACAGGTATGCAAAATATGTGAGCCACTTAGCGTCAGTAAAATAATTTGCAAAAGAAGATCCACAATCAAGCAGAAAAATCCTCAGTTCGTCACGCAATGAAAATATCCGCTGCAGTACTTTCCCTCTGGAGAGCCATCTTACCTCCGTGTGCAAAAGTAACGATTCATATTCTGACCCCATTTCTTTGCACAACAGGCCAAACAGTCTTGATTTTGTGGAACGAGTCTTTATAAAATTTACAATTTGTGTTGCTGTTTGAAGCACTGCGTTCAACTCCGCAGGAAGAGTTTTTGCTGCAAGGGCCTCTCTGTGAATCATACAGTGGGTGAAACGAACGTGCGGAGCTACTTCATGAACCAAAGTAGCGAGTCCTTTATTTTTCCCTAACATTGATCCCACTCCATCTGTGCACACGCCGACGCAGTTGTCCCAACAAAGACCAAGTTCTTTCAGTTTACCACTGAGTTTTTCAAAAATATCTCTTCCTGTGCATGTTTTTTCCATTGATGAGCAAAATAGCAGATCCTCAAGCAATTTTCTCTCATGACGGTAGCGAACAAATACAAGTAGTTGTGAGGAGTTTGAGATGTCTGTCGACTCATCTAATTGCAATGAAATAAAATTTCCATTCCTTATTCTTTCAATTAGCTGACATTTGACATCGGTTGCCATTTCAGTGATACGCTGGCTTATGGTGTTGTCTGATAGTGGAATTTGTTCAATGTCACTTGCATACTTATCTCCAAACATAGTTCTACAGATGGCCATTGCTGCTGGACGAATGAAGCTCTCTGCAATTGTATGAGGCTTTTTGGCCTTGGCAACTAAATGCGCCACCTCATATGAAGCAGTAAGCGCTTTTACTGGCAGAGTGGTTTGGCTGGTCATAGTTTGTTTTTGACCTGTTAATGCTGATTCTTTACGGCAAAAAAAGTCAATCGGTTTATCTTTTAACATCGGATGTTTGGTTTGTAAGTGACATATCAGTTTCACAGGTTTCAAACTGTCGTTTGCAAGCACCTCTGAACATAAAACACACTGTGGACATGGTTCGTTATTAATTGTGATGCACGTGAATCCGTATTTTATGTACTGTTCGTCATACTTCCGTCGCTTTGATGCACACAGGCCTTTGGTTTTTGCAGTTAATCCTCTCTGTGTGGAGATCCCCGTTGACGTGGAGGGTTTGTCATCAGTTTGAAGTCTTAATGCTTCAGACAGGCACTCCTCTTCTTTTTTTGTCAGACGGTTCACACCGTAATTGTTTTTTTTTTTTTTGTTTTTTTTTTTTTTTTTTTTTGTTTTTTCTTTCACTGGAATGAATTTTAAAAAGCCACCTGTCCATTTTATTTTTTACGTTACTTACTTTTTCTTGAACTCGATCGCACCAACTCTGCTCTAACAGCTGCCTGATAATTAGCTGTGGGACTAATCAAATTGCCCCCTAGTGGATGCCTAAAAAATTGATAGCTCGTCCTCATAATTACTCGAGTGTACGCCTCAGGTAGGGGGGCGCGCCCCTCAGGTTGAAAACCCCTGCTGTAGATAACAAGCCCAAGGGCCTAATATGTCACTTTTAGCCTTGTTAAATGGGTGGTTGATTGCGATTTCACTTTTTTAACGTTAGTTAGTGTGTAATGTTGCTGTTTGAGCATAAACAAATATCTGCAAAGTTGCGATGCTGAAAGTTCAATGCAAACGGAGATATCTTCTTTTAAAATTCTGGCAGTTTAATGCTACAAAAACGGCTGGTAGGGACTACAACAAGTTACTTCCCGGGTTCGTGACGTAACAAACCCAGATAAACCCCGCCCTCGGGAATAGGCAAAAAAGGGGCGAGGCCATGCTGCGCTGCTTTAGAGAAGAGGATGAGAGAACTAGAGGTGCACGTAAAAATCTATTCATATATGAATCGCTATTCTGTATTCTAACGATTCTAATGGATTCACAAGTTTCAAAATCAATGTTCAAAAGCATTGGATTCTCTCGCTACTCTTCTCATGGTGGTCTATCTACTATACTCGCTTAATCTTACTATTCTAATCGTTAGATCATGAACTTTCTCTACAGTAGCCTTACCGATTGCGAAAAAACCAGCGCGAGCCTTACCAGATTAAACTACAGAAACAGACTTGACTCGCTAGCTAAAAATGACCCACAACATAAGTCATAGCCTCATTCACACACATCGGCCCAGTTCTAGCCCATCCTCTTCATAATATCCCCGGTCTCCAAGTCGCGAGACATAAGAACACAGCTAACTGCCGGAAAAAGAACCACGTTGACAACCACCCAGTCCACAAACAGAGACTCATGAGTGGAAGACGACGAGAAAGTAGACGCACAGAATTACACAAAGCACACACAACGTGTAGCTATTCACGCCCTGCACTATCGGGGGCGAGTTAGTCTAGTAAAGCAGAAATTAGCAGCAGCGATATTATCGAGAGGACAGACGGTTAAGTTAAAGTCAATTTGAAGCATAACAACTTAGCGCACCCCATAAACACAATCAAGCCTAGAAAAAACAACGGAACCACCCCGTGAAAACGGACCAAAGCAGAGGCGGGGTGTGCGTCAGCAACGGGAACAGAATTGCCACGCCACCAAGCCTGGCACGCAGGCCAAACACCGACACTGGCACGTAGGGAGATGAATCGCATGTCAGCATCTCGCCGTGAGATTAAAAAGACCAGAGGTTGTGACGAGGCAGCTAAGACGACCCCAAGATAAAAGTGAGCAGGCATGCTGGATGTCGGAAAAAGAAAAACAGAAAGGGAAAAGGAAACAAAACGAGCCCAAAGGGGGACCCGGGGACACCACTTGGAACGCGCAGAAGAGGAAAAGTACCAACCTTCACGTGAACTGTTTGAGAATAACAACCCTCATAACTGTGCCGGGCGCAAACGGTGAGCCGGGCATAGACGAATTGACAATGGGTTCAAGGCGGCAAAATACTAAATAAAGAAAGCACAAGTCCCGCACGCTGAGGAGCCAAAGGGGCCCTACCCGGGCGAGGCGGTACTATGTCTAGGCCTAAAGCCAGACTGAAATTTATCTAAGATATTATTCTTGGTTAAAAAAAATTGTTAGTTGTCTCAATACAACTTTTTCTAGTATCTTAGATCGGATGGGAAGTTTCGATATTGGACAGTAATTTATGTCATGTCATAAGCGTCCAGATTACCTTTCTTTAAGATGGGCTCAATAATGGCTTGCTTGAGACAGAATGGTACAATACCATTATGGAGACTACTATGGATCTTGCAGGTAAAAACCGCTAACATATCAAGCCATCCTTAGAATGCACATTAAACTGTCTCACTGGGGCAAAAAGAACGCTTTAATTTTAAAATGATGTTCTGAACTTCAGATAGAGACACTGTTTCAAACTAACTAAAACACAATTCTATTGCATCTGTTTCACCTAGATTAATGGCAGAGGTAATCCCATTAATCTTCTCGACAAAGAATTTTGCAAATAAATTGCAAGTTGTTGGCGAAGGAGTCAGGGTAATCTTCGTGCTAGGACAAAGATGTCTATTAACAACAGTGAATAACTCACGTGGAGAATTATTAGCAATGACTTTAGCAAAATAACTTGCTTTATAGTACTGTACAGCTTTTTGCTGTACAGTCTGTTCATTCAACCACTGTTGCACATTAGCTCTTTTTTCCTTTATCTTATATGGAGCAATAAAATCCATGATGTTAAACGTTGAAGCAGACAGAGTTAAACGTTGAAATTAACTATACTTGGTCAGCAGAGGGTGGTGCAGACTCAATCCAAAGGATTGATGGTGCAGCAATCTAGGCATTTTAAAATTCCGATGTCGTAGAAGGAGAAACAATGCGAGAATATGTAACAGACGATGAGGAAGCTCGACATGCTTGGAAGATTTACATTAAATACATTGGGCAGTGATCCGAAAAACTATTAATCATAACATCAAGATCACTAACAGAAACTCCTAGTGACAAAACAAGATCAAGAGAGTGTCCATGTTCATGAGTACTACATGTCACAGATTGAGTCAAATTAAACGAGTCCAGCATTTCTAAAAACTCTACAACCATAGGTTTCCAGGGCAACAAACATGGATATTAAAGTCTCCAACAATTAATATTGAGTCAGACAAAGAGACAATATAAGAAAGGAGCTTGTAAAAGTCCCTAATAAAGTCTTTGGGATATTTAGGTGGACGATACACATTTAAATAAAAACTGTTTTTTTAAAGTCCAACATCATAACTTGAGATTCAAAACTCTGGTAGGTCACAGATGGCAATAGACGACATTTAAAACATTTGTTAAAAACAGTGGCAAGTCCACCACACCGACCAGAGCCTCTAGGTGAACTAAAAAATCACACGTAGTCGGAGTTACTTTCACAATAGGAGAGTAATCCACAGCATTCATCTATGTTTCCACAATAAATAAAAAGTCCAAATCATTTGATGTATAAAAATAATTTAGAATAAAATACTTATTCGTAAGGGATCTGGTGTTAACTAGCACCATCCTTATCGAATTATTCCTGATCGGTGCACATGTGCCTCCACGATCGTCATCCTTCCTCAGGTAGCTTCACCCACCCTCGAGGCCAAAGCGATCCTGGATCTCTTTGTTTAACTGACACACCCGCTCTACATCCACGTTTCCTTCTGCGTTTCTTCCTTCCACTGGCACTCCTCGTCGGTCGAAGTATCTCGGCTGGTAGCGGTCTTGCAAGCCAGGGGGAAAAGTGACATTGGCCAGCATGATGGAGACTAGATACAACTGTTTGAATATGAAGTAGTGTTTGGCGATCATAAGTCCAGAGAGACACAAAACTACTAATAAAAACAGTAAAACAATTGGAGCAAGATGAGCAGCCAACACACCACCGGGCTCCATCTTGCTTAATATCTAAGATGGGTGTCCATCTTGGAGCGTATCTCTAAGATGGACACCCAACTTAATATATGATAGTTACCATCTGAATCTAACCATGTTATATCAACAAATGGAAAAGTCAGCCAGCTATTTATTATCACTTATTAAGTTAATTGCTGTGCCTTCAGCCCCGATAGCAGGGGTGCTTTTTACCGCAAATACCATACTTTTACATATTCTTGCATTATTGAAAAACTGTTGCTATACCTTTGAACAAAACTGATGTTTGTCTCAAAATATATTCAATAAACTTGTTGATTCTCATTTGCTACATAACACTACAACATTAAAAAAATAAACATTACATTTGACATCAAATTAGAGCAGAATCAACTTTGCGTTGCTGTCAGTGATTGCGTCAAAGATCAGAACAAATGTCCACGTGTATAAGCAAACGGTGTTTATAAACAAAACGCTTGCCTGCAGCCTGTAGAATGGGGCAATGCTGCATGTGTTGCTCTGAGTATGCAATACATACTCTGATTGGCTCAGTCATCCTTCATAGGCATACATGATAGGAAATGTGTTCGGAATTTGTGTAGGACAGGCAAATGTCATCAATCAAATGACAAACCTGTAATTGTAAAGGCTGTGCAGTTTAATGAAGTCTTCACTATAATGTACAGAGAATACAACATCAGCCTACATCTCGATAAATCTGTTATGAAATGTTTATTTGTGGTGGACAGAGTACACAAACTCTGTACAGAACAGAAAGTACAGAAGCACTGATAAAATATTACGCCAGTAAAAGAGAGGTTTCTAATGTGACAATATTGGTTAGAGCTCAGTCAGATCTTGGCTCTTTTGAGCAGGACAAGACCAATTCAGGTGTTTATTGTTAACTTGCTATGTCCGTATCATTGAATCACTGCGCTGTTACCTGCTGCAAGCGTAATCTTCTAGATCAGTCAAATTTACATATGAATCATGCAGTGTTAATTGTGAACCATGCTGATTGAAAAGAATCAACTCAAAAGATTCGCTCACAAAACAGACATCACTATTGGGTCTTGCAGAAGGTCTCAGTTTCTTCACTTTAAAATAATGAGAATCGGATGCTATGCTTTGCAATGTAGTGAAGAAAAAGAAAGTTTCATAAAAGTTAAAATAACAGCAGACAGGTTAGCAAATTGCAACTGCACTCGACATGGCTTATAAAAACCAGTAACACCTTTTGTAACTGTAGGGGTCTTGCCATGCTATTTAAAACAACATGATACTGATACATCTTTTTAATTTCCTTTCTCGTGGTAATATGAAGTAATCAACATTTCATAAATTCATTCTGCTGCCTGAAGACCTAACCCCTATGCTGTGGATAATAAACCAATCAACCAACATTGTTTAAATGTTGTGGGGTTGTCTGTGCTTTAACATAATGACAGGCTTAGCAAAACAATCATTTCAGAAACATTGCGTGAAACAGAATTTTTTTTCCTTTTTTCCCCATGCATTATAATGAAGGCTTTGTGAAATTGCAGATTTTCCAGTTCATACAGATTTGTACATTCTACACCGACTACGAACACATACATGACATATGCCTATGAAAGATGACCGAGGCAATGAGAGTAATTATAGTCTGAGTGACAGGTGTATTAGGAGAAAAGTTCTGAGGTGAATTGTATGTGCCACTTAGTCATTAAAAGGAGAGTGTATGTATGTATGCTCATATATGCTTTTTAGTGGTTCAATGGATCACAAAACTCACGGATCAGATCATATTACGGATTTTGAGTCACGGATCGGATCATTTTTCAGATCAGCAAAAATTTTTTTATAGATAAATAACAAATAAAAAATTAGTGAAAGCTTACTTTAAGCACTTCTATACCACAACAAAAACTACTAGCTTAACTAATAAAGTTAGTAATAAAACAAGAACAATTACACAAATTACAAGCATAGATGAACCACAGTTGAAGATGGTTGAAGAGAGCAGTCAAATATATGACAATTTCTGCTTTGAGTAATGACGGAGTGTTTGCTTACATTGTCACAGATGAAGTGGATTAGGCTGTCAGATAAACAGACATTTAAATAAACAGAAACACTTTTCATTTAATGGTGTAGGCTTACAAGGTTAAAGTGCAAGGTTAGTTTGTGCAAAGTCTTGGTCAAAGTTTGTTCTGGGTAAGAGATTACAAACCAAAATTGAACCAATCAACTGTGAGCAAAGTGACATGCATCTGATGCAGTAAAGGCCCTTTCCCTCAGTTTCTCTTGCCCCAAATTAAAGATAATTTCAAAGTATAATAATTTAAAGAGCAACACAATAGGTCCCTATAATTTAACAATTCATATTAAGGATTTAGTTTAAAAAGACAATAATATCTGACAAAAGAACTACTTTTAATGTGAATTATACCCCAAAATGAAATACTTAACTTTGTCATTAAAAAAAAAATTATTAATTCATGTTTGATCATATGTTCTCTAAATGTCTTTGATGCTTTGACAGCTGAAATGACGGCAGAAACAGTGAATGAGGGAGAATCTGTCATTCTACACACTGGTCTTATTGACATAAAGGAATATGATCTGATATTTTGGAAGTCAAAGATTGATTTCTGGCTGACAGGAACAGAAAGACCAAATCGTACTCAGGCAATACGGTACTGATGGAGTATTTGACGGTAGACTGGATGCGACATGAAAACACGGATCTCTGCACTATCCGTGACAAACCATAAATCCCCAGACTCTGGAGATTATTATCTAACATTGATCAGCAGCTCACACTCCTTACAGAGAACCATCAGAGTTATTGTCAAGGGTGAGTAGATCTATCTATCTATCTATCTATCTATCTATCTATCTATCTATCTATCTACCTATCTATCTAATCTATCTCTCTCGTCTCTCCTCTCATCAACAGGCATCTCACTCCTCTCCAATCTCTCTCTCTCTCTAATATATATATATATATATATGTACTGTGATTTAGCATTCATAATAAGAATAATGATATTTCCTAGATATTGTAGATAAAAAGTAGTGGTGCTTGCCTTGGCAAAACCTCGGCACTAGGCCCTAACACTACCCTAATTATGTAATGTCTGTTAAAAACGCAAATTGCGTTAGCATTATTCTAGAAACATGCTAACACCATAGCATGTTGTTAACATGAAGTTAGCACAATTAGCATGGTCTAAGCATAATGATAGCATGTAACATGACATGACACTATCTATATATTTTAGCATGTTGTACATTTTTAACATGCTAGCATGATATACCATAATGTTAGCATGAAGCAAGCTCATTTTGGCTTATCTGTCGGCAGCCATGTCACCCTGTAGCCCAAGACTGATTGCCCACTGAAGCTAAGCAGTGTTGAGCTGGTCAGTACCTGGATGGGAGACCTTCTGGGAAAACTAGGTTGCTGTTGGAAGAGGTGTTAGTGAGGCGAGCAGGGGTGCTCACCCTGTGGTCTGTGTGGGTCTTAACACCCCAGTATAGTGACGGGGACAATATACTGTCAAAAAGCACCATCTTTCAAATGAGAGGTTAAACCAAGGTCCTGACTCTCTGTCATCATTAAAAATCCCAGGATGTCTTTCAAAAAGAGTAGAGGTGTGACCTCAGCATCCTGGCCAAATTTTCCCATTGGCCTCTGACAATCATGGCCTCCTAACAATCCCCATACCTGCTGATTGGCTTCATCACTCTGATCTCTCTCCTCTCCACCAGTAAGCTGGTGTGTGGTGGGCTTTCTGGTGCACTATGGCTGCTGTCGCATCATCCCGGTGGATGCTGCACACTGGTGGTGGATGAGGAGATCACCCCTGACAATGTAAAGCACTTTGAGTTCCTAGAAAAGTTGTATATTTATTTTATCTATATAAATGTAGGAAGATGTTATTATAATCTTAGGTTTTATTTATATTTTATGTATGATTTAGCACTTAGCTAATCACTATTAGCTTGGGATTATCTATTTACAAGCATGAGTCAAAAGAACTGACTTCCATGTCTACAATATTCTGAAGCAAAGAGGACTTGCTAAATGGTTGCTAGCACACTCTGTTTGGTTGCTAGGGAGTGGCTTGGCAGATGCCAGTGATGATACTCCAAAGGCTGCTTGCCAGTATGAATGATATAATACAACACCTATGCTTCTATAACATTCAGATTTTAAGATATGCCTGTTTGGGTTTGGTATGATAATGTGCTCATTTGGTGGATGATTTCATCCGGCTCGTAAGTGGTGAAGGTAATTACTGATGGCTATTTACTGCCCCGAGTCAAACAAGCCCTTCCCCATGTCTATATGACACTGTGATCCAGAGTTATGTTCAATACAAAATTCCTAAGTTACCATAGTAGAAAAAACAAGTGTGCTCAGTTCCTGTTTCATGGGCAGTCCCTCACCATAGTATGTCTATGGGGCAATTTTGGGGGGCTCTTGCGCCCCAGGGGTACAACTTATACCCCGTTGCGGTGTATGATCTCACAGAGGTTGCCAATCTCTTCAAATGTGGTGACCCACATGTTTCTACAAAATTTCCGCTTGGCGCTACAACCCGTCAAATTTGGTCGCTATGCAAAGTCTTTGGGATTTTCCGGTTGATTTTTCACCCGCTGTACGATCATCATATGCCTGATTGCTTATAAAAGCCATAGCACAAGTCATAGCCTTTGGCAAGCATCACTAACAATTATTAACTGTATGTATCAGCAACTATCAATTATATATCCGTCATTTAAAAGGAGAAACCAAAACAAGGATATACAAGATATACGCAGATATACGAAACGTAAACAAAGCAGCACTTGCTTACCATTTTGAATATTTTTGATACCTGTTATTTAAACTTACTGTATTTAACCTAACTTTCTTCATTTTAAAGCGGCCATGTTGTTTATGAAAATCAGTTTAACAATGGACAAACCGATAATCCGATTTTAACACGATTAAGACATACCTTATTAAGAATCTACCATGTAAACAGAGATTTTTGATTACCTTAATCCGGCTCAAGTAATACTAGTAAACTACTAAAGTAAACAGAAATCGAATTAAGACATTTGGAGTATTCCTATTTTAGTCGCATTATCAAAATGCAGTGTAGACATGTACACACCTTAATCACATTATTACCGTCGTGTACGACTTTTCGCCACATTTTGCGACAGGACACACACACGGCACTGGTCAACCGTTTGACGGCAAACAAAAAAAATGGCTTCAACAATGTTACTCTGTGTGATGTAAGTTACAAATAATTAACATGCTCTTGAATCTTTCGTCAAATTTACAATGAAACACGATCCAACAACTGGTAGATGCATTATAACGAAGAACGAACTATATGTTTATACATGAAATTCTTGGTTGGACGTCGGATGGCGTCATGTGGGGACGTAATGACATACCATTAATAGATCTATGTATAACATGTAAAACGGGAACTAGAATATTCAAAGCAAACTTCATAGTAACAACTTATCATAATATTGTCTTATTCCAGAATAAGGTAACATTATATTACTGAGTCCATGTAAATGTAGTCACATTCCCCATCTGAGGCATGGATCCTTAAGCTTTTTGGTCAGTTGAAAACCCTTTTGTTGACCCTTATCTATCTATTTGATGTTCCCCCTGAATTATTAGTTAATAATTTTATAATAATTTAACAACTCATTTTCGTGTTTATGGTTAATGGTCACATGGCATGCAGTTAAATAAATACAATATTGTTTAGAGAAGAGCTTACAGGCAAACTAATGACTGTCTCATTTTATCATTACAGCTCAGTCTGGTGCTGGGGGGGCATCATGAATAAGTAGTGCTGGTGTTGGTCTGGTGTTTGGCTGTACTGTTTTGTTGCTGCAAGACATATATCCCAACCGAGGCAAAAAGTGTAGTATTCACACACATACAACAAGAGGCAAATATGAAATTATTTAGTCTTTAAAGAAAATTAAATGGGATACGTTTTTTTTTTCTTTTTTCAACAAGTTGTAATTAACAATGTTTCTGTTTTTACTGATTACTGTTTAAAGAATAACAAAAGATTGTTAGATACCAAAGTATCCGAGAAGCTCTATTTCGGATAAAACTTTCCATAAATATAATATACTATATAATCTGCTTTTTTCGGGTTCATCACAAAGAATCCTTAAACATATTCTCTCTGTGATACATCGGTCTTCATTCAAATATTAACCCTTGTAACATTTAGGAATTAAATTTTTCAGGGGCACTCCTGGTTCTCTTTACAACACAGTGACTGATGTCCATAAAATAACAGCACTTTTATCATGTATTTGTCATTTAAGAGAGTACATTTAGCAATTGACCAAAAGCTTCATGGTTGAACAAATAGTGGAATTGTTACAGCAGAACTCCTCACTCTGTGTTGATAACATGTTAATGTTAATTTGGCTTCATTGGTTAGTTTATTAAACACAATCAATGCTGTTATTTAAAAAAAATACAAAGTTTTTCAATACAACAATTGTTATTTTTTTATTTTTAACTTTGTTGATTCTTTCTGTGATTTTCTTGCTGATGCTAATGTTGGTCAATGAACTGTAAGAATGCTTTTAAACTGGCAACTCCAAACAGCAGTATTTCAGAATCAGAATCAGAAAGAGCTTTATTGCCAAGTATGTTTGCACATACAAGGAATTTGTTATAGTGTCACAAGCTTCCAGTACACAGAGACAACAACACACAGATAATAAAAATAAGATGTGAATAAAATACACATGCATAAATATAAACCTCAAAAAAAGAATAAATTGTATGTACAGGTGTGCTATAGATAGAATAGGAATAGAATAAAATCAAATAAAGTTGTACTGATGTACTAGGATGTAGGGTGATAAATAAGTATAAGGTTATTGCACATACTTTATTGCACAATAAGAAAACATTCAACTGTTCATGAGGTAGATTACCTGGGGAATCATTTTTTCTTGTGCCTGGCTGTCCATGTATTCGGTGCTCTGTAACGCCAACCAGATGGCAAAAGTTCAAAAAGGAGATGGCTTGGATTTTATTGTCAATATAACAATACACAGTTATTACATATTAACAGTGTATGAAGTCAACCCATGTGTGCTTTTGAGATGTGAAACTAATAAGTGATCATTTCTTTCTTTTTCTTTCTTTTTTCAGTTTGTAATTTAGTGTAATGTAGCATGTTGCTCTGTAGGAGGCTTGATTATGTTTACACTTTAAAATAATTTTGCAGAAATAATCTCATGCTGAACTTAATGTATAAATGCTTTTATTATTGTTTGCTTGATTTGTTTTTATTCAATTATTGCTTAAATATTTTTTTAATTACTGACTTCTTGAAAACCTTGTAAGAATAGACACCACAGTATTTTTAGTTTTTTTTGTTTCTCTCTCTCAAAAATAAATCAATTTCTGTGTCACCTAATAAAGTGGATGTGTCATTTTTAAATGTAAATTAGCTTGTTCATGACTTAAAATTGTTTAAATGCGCTTATTACTCCAGATACTCTGTATTCAACAGGATACAAATGACTTTCTGTCTGACATTATTCACATTCATTTCAGCTTTGCCTCTTCTAAAGATTATAACATAACACATCAAGCTTTTTTTTTCAGTCGCACTTGTGTGTGATACTTATGAAAATAAACCTTTGTCTTTGGCCCATCCACTTGTCTTACTGTTTGTGTCTCAATTCTCGATGCATATTAATGGCGAATAGGCTCTGAGAGACCTACAATATACTTATATTAAAAACTCTTTATTTGACTTTCACTTGTCGTTGATGCCAAAATCACACATTACATGTCTGTAATCATGTTTCTCATGATTTAATGAACAGACCAAATATTTTGTGATCATATGTGAAGATCAATATCAATCTAGAGCAGTGGTCTCAAACTAAATTCCTGGAGGGTCACAGCTCTGCACAGTTTAGCTCCAAACAGCTCCAACTCACACCTGCTTGGAAGTTTCTAGCAATCCTGAAGACTTTGATTAACGTATTAGGGTGTGTTTTGATTAGGTTGGAGCAAACCTGTGCAACCTCGCACTCTAAAAAAACAGAAATTGAGTTTGAGACCGATGATCTAAAGGAAACCAAAAATAAGGATTTAAAGGATACTCCACCCCAAAATGAAAATGTTGTCGTTAATCACTTACCCCCTGTTGTTCCAAACCCATAAAAGCTTTGTTGGTCTTCGGAACACAATTTAAGATATTTTGGATGAAAACCGGGAGCCTTGTGGGTGGGGTATTGTCCCGCTGCCCCTCCCCGGCCGGGGGGCCGGGCCGCGCGGGGCCCCATGTGACTCCAAGTAATTATACTGTCAATTCTAAAAGTATGAAAGGCATCGTCAGAATAGTTAATCTGCCATCAGTGGTTCAACCGTAACGTTATTGTTATGGCCCCGGTCTAGGCCAGGACCGCAACATAAACGACACAACAATGAATGGCTGTTTAATTACTCATTTTAATTCTCTTAGTTGATCTTTTGATCAATCTTTTCGTGCGGTAGCGGTTTTGGAGAGTACAAACAATATCATCACGAAGAAATAAACAAATTAAAGAAACTGAAGCAAATTATCAGGGGTGAGCAAATGCCAAAACAATAAACAAACAGCACTCTAACTTCCCATTAAAGGAACTAACTTTCCTGTTCATCAAAATAAAGAAACCAAAATACAACAATATAACCTCACTCCTTGTCTACCCAAAAACAGGAGAAAAGGGTAATGGCCGAGTGGCCTATAAAATCAAATAAGGCACTCACCCCCTATGGCCTCACACCTGGCTTATAAACATAAACAGTGAAACATTGAAGTTCAAGACATAAGGCTCTCACAACACATGTGGCTAACAGCACTCTGTTAGAATATAGACTTGAGATCTCACAGCATTTTTACTAGCGCTTAATACACAGGCTTAACACCGGAGCAAGCATAATCAATCAAAGAGAGACATACAGAGCAATGATCATAGCGAGCATCAAAAAAGTGGCAGTCAGAGAGAGAGCAAGAGTGAGAGTGCCCTCCAGCGAGATCCGGGGGAATTTATAGTACAGGTCTTGTCTCTGGTTCAACCACCGGCAGTCTCTCATTAAGCCTTGGACCAATCCTGTTAGAGAGGAGACAACAGGAACACATCCACAGCATACAATAAGTCTAAGACATAACATTATGAAGCGACGAGAATACTTTTTGTACACGAA
This sequence comes from Sinocyclocheilus anophthalmus, assembly GCA_018155175.1. NCBI lineage: Eukaryota > Metazoa > Chordata > Actinopteri > Cypriniformes > Cyprinidae > Sinocyclocheilus > Sinocyclocheilus anophthalmus. The sequence goes on from JADLZN010000483.1 coordinate 30,275, forward strand.
AAAAACAAAAATAACGACTTTATTCAAGAATTCGTCTCCTCTGTGTCTCTCCGCATCACCGTAGCGCCATTTTGGAGAATATCCGCTGAACGCAAGCAGCGTACACTCTTCTGTGTCAGATGCGCCACAAGGATTGTTTGGGGTTGAAACCACACATTGTTTGGGGTGGAGTATCCCTTTAAATCAAATGTAAAACTGTTTGAAACTGGAATACATTGACCAACACAAGTGCCAATACAACTGTCAGATCATAAACAGAATCAGAGAGAGTTTCATCATTGTTCTCTGGTGAAACGTGTCATTTCATATTTCTGTAAGAAATAACCACAAATGGTCAAAGGAGGGTAGCAAATATATTTTATGAATGTGTTTGAAAAAAATTATTTACATTCTATAGTTATGCGTTATGAGTTATGCGTATGCTTTACATACTGTCCTCTCACATTATCTTCTATGGTGGATAGGCAAATATACACAAAATAAAAAAAATAAAAATAAAAACATTATTTTACAAATATTTATTTTCTGTGCACCAATTGGCTTGCTAAAGGGCGTCATCTTTGCCCCTAGTGTCCTGATGTGGGAATGTCTGATTCATCATTGACAGACTGATGTTGACATTACAGCTGTAGCCACGCCCACCAGAGCAGAGACAACTAATCAGAACACTGTTTCCTGTGGTTTGAGGACAAAACACCCCAATACTGTAACAGAACTGTTCAAAATCTTTCAAAACGGTTATTAGTCCCTGACATAGTAGAAAATAGACATGAAAATAAAATCATAACAGTGATCCCGTGTAATCCCGATGCAGTTACTGTGTTCAAACAGAATCACAGAGACTTTGATCATTGTTCTGTGCTGAAACATTTGTAAATCCACCTCCGTCATTTCAGATCCTATAAGAACCACAAACACAAAAGGTCAGGTGAAAAACCCACCCTGATGTTACATATGCAAAACCTGCAGGAGCTCAGAAATATTAAATGAGAGAAATCCGATGCTATTTTTGAAGCTGTTGATATGTGCTGCAGAGCGAAATCGTAGGTAGCACTCGGCCGTGGATTTTCTATAATAACTACAATTGAGAAAAAAATTATAATAATTAAAAACATGTTAAAATCACCACTGTGAAACAAAAGTACATTTATGGGAACATTCAATGTTTTTATCATTGTAGTCAAATGAGATAAAAAATATAATCCAAAGAATACAATGCTAAGTGTTTCTGCTATCTCTGTCTCTTTTTCTCACATTCAAATTAGCAGAACTGTCTTCAGCTTTTAGTCAAACAGGAAACTCAAGCATTCAGCAGGGAAGTTTTTTGTTGTTGTTTGTTTTAGCAGAAATGCCTGAGGTCACATTTGTAGCCTGAGTGAAATGTGAAGGTCTAGCCTAATCTGCCATTTTGGACATCTAACAACTCAAAATGATTTTTATTTAATTTATTTTTATTTTTACTGCACTGCTCTTGCTTGTAAGAGTCGAGAAAGAAATATAGTTAAATTAGTGAATTGAAGTGAAGTGCTATTGTGAAATAGGTAAATAGCTTTAAATGATCTCCCAGAGTGGTTGTAAGGAATGTTGTGATATGGCTAAATGTTATTTTCTGATATAGTATTGTGTTGTGTCTTTGCATTAGGACTTATAGTAGTATTATTTCTTTGTAAGTTGCCTGTTGCCTTCAGAGGCCTGTTACGTTGACGAAAAGTTTACATACAGTGGCTCTATTTAAACAGTGATCTGGCCACCTGAACAGTTGTTTGGGCTAAAGGCAGCATCACACATATCTGCTGATAAGGCAATACATGACAAGCACTATTTGTGTAGCAATATTTGTGATCGTCTTACCGCTTTTTGTGCATGTCTTTTGTAGAACATTGAATCAGTGTAAGTGATCTCTCCATCTGTTTCAATAATAATGTTAGAAAACAAGACAAACCATTTCAAAGTTACATCGCACTAAGAATATTCTTATATATTCAATATGGTTTTTGTCGGGTAACGCGAAAATTGCGTTGTCACTCTACCTGGTATTTTTCGGAGTTATTGCCCTGTCCACCTTTTTGTCTGTGCTTCCTGCAGATGTAGAATATCACAACAGCAGCTACAATCAACAGAGATCCAGCAGCAGCAGCAGAGATCAGCACTATGTAATCTAAGTGTAGGTCTGATACTGTAATGATAAAGAGGATGTGGTTAGTGTGTTTGTTCACTATGCTCATAAACACTACTCAGCGCTGTCCTACCTGCACGTGTCTGACAGAGTTTGCTGATGTCCAGATGTGTGGTCTGGTTGTTGATGGGATTGTTGAGCACACAGCTGTAGGTGTTGTTATCCTGATATTCCACCTCCAGAGGTAGAGAGAGACTGATGCTGAGATCAGACACACTGATGCTGGACAATAAACTATTTCCTTTGTACCAGGAGAGAGTCACACGACTCACATTCAATGCTGAGCACAGCAATGCAAATTTTGACACTGATGATGATGATAAAGTACATTGTGACGTATCACTAAAGATGACAGGAACAGGCAGATGAGCTGGAAAACAAATATAAATAAGGACTTCAAGTAAATATTTTAGGTCAGATGGTTTGCAGTGCCTTTTTTCATTGCATTAGATTTGTACACCAATGCAGGACAGGCAGAAAAGGCTTTGGAATGCCTAGCTGGTTTAAGTTAAATCAATCATTTTGTGGTTTAATAGTTGCAGTTCATATCAGTTTGATTAATCCTGGCAGCCCATATGACTTAAACAATGAAATGGAGCTTATCTTTACAGTGTTGCATCAGAAATTAAATCTAATTTCAAACATAAAATAATTTTGAAATGGAAGTTTATGAAAGTTATAAGGATGATTCAATGTTATTTACAATATGAAGAGAATGGGGCAAATTACACTGCAATTCTCTACTCACCATAAACAGTGACACTGAATCTCTTGATTGACTCCTCCCTCTCTCAGTCTGACACTGTGTTAGTATTTATAAAGTTCCAGCGTCTGTGGTTCTGTGGTGTTTTGTGTGAGATTAGAGATCCGTCTGTTCAGCTTCAGTCGGTTCTCTGAAACTCTCGTCCTCATATTCAGCTTCAGTCTGTCTCTGAATCTCTCGTCCTCATATTGAGGATCGTTCCCAATCACTCTCTTGATTCTAGCTATACGAATGTTTCCAAAACTCCACTCTATCTCATCATATGTGTGTTTTACAACATCGCTGTGTAGAATTACAGAATCTCCCTCCATCACTTGAACAACCTTCACCTCATTGGCCACAACACCAAACACATCTGGAAAACAAAAAGTGACAAGTGCTCAGACACAGATGAAGGCTCTTAATGTTGTTAAAACTAAAAGTTTTAGGTTTCAGACTGTCAAAACTGAATTGATGTGAATGTACTGTACAGCCTTGCACTAATTTGAATTGCACTGAATCAAGCATTTGTAACGGGACGCTATTGGATTATATAAATAGATAATGCCTTAATCTCACAGTATTATCACAGTGTGGATTCAATGTAAAACATCTTTGTCTGTTTATCCTGTGTCTGGAAATAACAACAAATGCTGATTTAAAAGTAGCTTATATTGGTCAATAATATGGAAACACACTTATAACTTACCAGCTAGATGCCACAAGCACAAACAGAACAAAAGCAATGCTGGAATCATTATCTGTTGAACAGCTCACGGAACACTTTTTAAAATACGAACACCACAGGTCTAAATTAGTCAGAGTGTAAATGTGGAAGTGGTGTGGTTACAGTGCAATCTTAACATCGTAGCTTTACTGAAGATGGAGAGTGGCTGTATTTGAAGTGGTTTAGAGAAACAGTCAACCAACAACAACAACAAAAGCCTAGGTGTCTATTGTCATTATAAAAGTACAATGGAAGTATTGCCTTCCACTAGTTGTTGCATAACCTTCAAATGTGTGCTTGTTACGTTTAATGTGTCTTGCCTGGACTTTTATGTTGAAGTGTTTCCTGTTATGTTTGTAGTCAGTTTGTAGTTTTTCTGTTAATTTGCCCCTCATTGTTCTCAGGTGTCTTTTCAGCTTGTTACCTTGTTTGTATTTAAACCCCAGTGATTCCTATATTCATGTTAGTGTTGGAGAAATTAACCCTTTTAAAGCTTCAAATCAACTGACCTTTCACAAAGACCCGCCCCCTTCATTACTGCTGCCATATCCAACAAGCCATGGCGCTCTCACACCACACATCATGTTCCCACACAGTGAAAAATCTTGGAGCAAAGAGAAAACTTTTCTTTTCTACAGAAGGTATCTTGTTTCAAATGCGGAAAGACGTCAATACACACCTTTTTTTCAAGTTCAAATCCACCAGCATTAATCTGCTATCCTATCTGGTTTGTTTGTTGGACAAAAATGGCAGATTCGGCATTATAATTGGTCAGATTGTCAATCAAACTCCCTGAGAAAGGTCAATTGAACCATTTGCTTCAAGAGTCAAATGACTTTCAGCTCCACCTCTCTGGATGTCTAATGGGGTGGAGGAATAGAGTTGTGGGCAGAGACGGATTATGACTTCAAAAGGCCCCGGGGCCAGTTACCTCCAAGGGCCCCCTCCCATGTTTTGTTCACCATTCCCGTTCTCTCCCTTAGTGAGATTATCATGAATATTCAAACCATTCTCACTCCGCGTCACATGCCTTTGCAACACGTATGTTAATAAATCATCTGTACAGCAGTTTTGTTTTTGTTTTTTTATTATATTTTGCTGGTGGAAACAACACGAGACCATATACTACTGCAACTGTCAAGACCGGCCCGGATGGTGTTTAGTGTACCCACCAGCGGCTGGAAGAGTTGTAGAAGAAAAAAGGACTGGATTAAAACTAGGGCTGCCCACGGCCAAAAGATTTTTCTAGTCGACTAGTAGTAGTAGTAAATACTAAACCATAATGTGCCTTTAATATTTAGGCTATACCTAGCCTATTCTATTCCACACTCAGTGTTGCAAAGATGAAGTTGATAATCCTGACTCGCCATCTCCTCATTGGACGCACCTTCATAATAATAAGAGTTTTTGTTTTGGATTTGAATTATTTCATTTTGTGGTCATTTAAAGCTTTCTATAGATATATGTATGTGATGCTAGTATTCGCAGAAATCGTATCTTGTTTGTTTGTTTTTTTATTTTATTTTATTTTACAAAAGCAATGTTTTGGTGATATTGCGAGTGCACTCAAATAAAAGTAGACCCTTCACAGTTCCGAATTATATATTAGTCTTATCTGTATGAGCAAAAATGATGGCGTATTTTAAGGTGTTTCCACTGTTATTTAAGAAAAAAATGCAAGTGATCGCGCTGGCGCATCCATGATTAGCTTTCTCTCCAAAATGGTTGCCGGGTGACGCCGAGGAGACAATGATTGAATAAAGTCGTTATTTTTTTCTTTGCGCACAAAAAGTATTTTCTTAGCTTCGTAAAATTACGGTTGAACCCTGAAGTCACATAGATTATTTTACCGATCTCATTGCAACGTTTCTGGACGTTGATCGTGTAAGAACACTTGCTGTCTATGGGAGGGTCAGAGAGCTCACAAGAATGCATCAAAAATATCTTGATTTGTGTTTCCGAAGATGAAAGAGGTCTTACAGGTTTGGAACGACATGAGGGCGAGTAATTAATGACAGAATTTTCGTTTTTGGGTGAAATAACCCTTGAAAGACTAGCATACACATTTTTTCTGAGATACAGTAATTTTTCTTGATACAAGTCTTATATTAGGTACACAATGAAAAATCACAATGAGGCAAATTAAAGTGTATGAAACATGTCTTCAATTAATTGTCGAATATACATATTCAGTATATTGCCAAAAGTATTGGGACACCTTCTAATGAACAGGTTTGACTACTTTAGTAATTTCCATGAGTACAAATCTTTACGGGTTAGATATGGATATTTGTCTAAAAAAACGCAGCAATTCTCTACAGGAGGCCTTTTTTCACCCCTCGGAGCTGTGTGAGGCACGTTTTATTTTGGATACACATGCTTTATTTGACTACTTTTGGACTGTAGAAAAAAATACCTGCCCAGTCCCATTAAAAGCTTAGAAGAGCAAAGACAATTTTTTATATAACTCAGACTGGATTTGTCTGAAAGAAAAAAGTCATATACACCTAGGCTGCTTTGAGGGTGAGTAAAACATGATATTCAGGGAATTGTGTACTTCTAATTTTATAGCAACAGTTTGGACAGGACCCTTTTCTATTCTAAAAATTAAAAAATCTGTGTATAAGACAAAGTTCAAAAAGAAATGATTGATTCAGCCAGTGCTGATAGCAAAAACTGTTGCTATAAAATCAGAAGCACGTAATTCCCTAGAATATCATGATATGCTTAAACATTAAGATTTGTACTAATGGAAATTAAAGTAGTCAAACCTGTTCATTAGAAGGGGATGTCCCAATACTTTTGGCAATATAGTGTATTTAATGCATCACATGAATAAAAAATGATTTGATAATGTCAAAGTTTTGGGGCATAAAAAAGGGCACCAAACAGTTCGGCCTTAGCTACCAAAATCTGATTGGACCATTTAAAAAAATATCTGTAATTTTAAATAACCAACATTACTTAAATGGTTTATATCCTACATGTATTTGACGGAGGTTCTTTTTGTAGGACATTCAAACAACTGTATTAAGTGGGTAATGTTGACAGTTAAAAAAAAAATTTCACTAACAGACCTGATTTAACTAATTCATTGCTGGCTAAACAAAGTTACGTCCTTTTTTTACTTTCAAATGAAAAAAAAAAAACAGATGTCTTTATGGTATTGTTTATCAACTCTGTTACGGACAAATTAGGCAATGTAGAAATAACAGGAAAAAGCCTTCTTGTTTCATTAGACCAACATTCCATCACTTAAACTGAGATATATTTCACCTATGCATACCTTAAAAAAATAAATACAAATACCTATGTCTTCACAGAACCATCCACTTGGAGCAAATATGTTTCATCTGAAAATGTATTATATACAATATCTAGTTAAAAAAATAAATGTTGTTGAAATATTATAAGGGTGCAAAAATAAACCAATAATGATTTTAAACAACAATTTTATTGTTTTTTTTTTGTGAAAATAGTTCATAAACAGAGTTGACCTTTTAAGTAACAGAATTGTAAAATAACAGAATTGACAGAATTGTCCGATGGACTGTCAATTATGTTACCGCATTGTCAGCATTGTTACTCTACCTTGGTAACAGAGTTTGACGGTAACAGAACTGACAATTTTATTATTTATTCATTGCTAGCATAAATGCAAGAATGCGAAGATACATGGCACTACATGAAATCATGGATTAAAAGACTTGTAAAGAAACACAAAGTGTGATCAATTAAAAAATCTGTTTTCCTTTTGATATTGTGGTAACAGATTTGACACTTTATAGAATAACTCTTGGTGTAAGAACTTTTAGACTGAAATATTTTCTTAGAGAGAGCACATAGACTTTTCAGTGCTTTAGATCTTAACAGTGAGGGAAAGTGACATAATTTCCCTTATTTTACATAGTTGTGGGAGATAATTCCAGTAATTTAAAGGCAAAGTATGGTATGGTAACAGAGTTGACGCAAGATTTACGGACATTTTTATAAGAAAAAAGTTATTTAAAAAAAATAATAATGTTGTAGAATTAGTTAAATGACTCTTTAGGGCTTTTATAAATAAAATGAATAAAATATTACAAAAAGAAAAGTACAATAAAATATTTTGATTACACAATGATACATGATGGAAAAAAATGCACCGACTAATTCGGACAACAAGAAATCATGATTTTCAGCTATTTAAGACACTTTTTGCAAAAAATATTAGATCGTTATGGACTGTAAAATCTTGTAATTCATAACAATGAGTAACACAGTTTAAAAATAATAAAAAATATAACCATATAAAAAAGCAGAAAAAAATAATGACTTCGGACACCAAATGTACCTGCAATTATAGAATCACTCATATGCAAACATACTTGGCAATACATCTCTTTCTCATTCTGCTAAATAGTACTTTTTTCTTATACCCTTTAAACAAAGAAAGAAGCTTCAAATAAATATGATTTGAAACAGGATGGAATAATGGTTCTATAAGAGGTTTGGAGGCATTCATATTCACAGGGCCCAATAGTAACAGGAGTGCCAGGGAGCCCTCGTAGACAAAACGCCTTGTCTAAGAGGCCTTGTATAGGCTATGGGACCCATATATTCCAGCATAAATAAGCATTCGTTTTCATTGTTGTTGGGTTTTCTGTATACCAAACTGGATGGTGCAACCTTTAAGCCCAGGGCCCCCCTGGGCTCCTGGTAGTCAAGGGCCCCTGGGCACTGGCCCCATTGGCCCGGTCAGTAATCTGTCCCTGGTTGTGGGTAGGGTTAGGGTGTGGTTGGATATTCTAGCTCCACATATAGGCACATATTAGGTGCGTTCGACTTGATGCAGCACTGCGCAGACCGATCGGCGGCTGACTTGAAGCAGCGGATGCCGGTTACGGAAGTGCAGAGAACTCTGTCTTCAGTAAACTCTCTGTCAACTGACTGAACTTCAAATTTTACTCCTGGTCTTCATTGAGCATATTGGTCTCTCTATGGGGTTTAACTGTAATTCCCCTACAATATTCATTTATTCTTCATTTATTTATTTATTCATTCATTTGTAATCATTTATTAATTTTATCCATTTAATCATATAATCATTTATAATTATGATTTTAGCCATTTCATACTCTTTTCATTCATTAGTCATTTATATTACATTATTATTTTTATATTATTTTTCCATTGCTGTTAAGTCTTATGATCATGTGGTTTCAAGGGATATTTGTTCAAGAACAATAGATAAGAGAATGCCTTCATTTCAAGGTTTTTAATGTCACAGGACGTTGTTGTGACAAAGTAATTTACCATTGCTGTTGCTTGTGGTATAATAACCCTTGTTGAATTTGTGTTCGTCAGACAAAGTCTGAGCATTGAAACATACACAACTAAGATTATTCAATAAACTATAATTTATAATACGCTAATTTTTATCATCACATTTGTCTTCTGCTTTGATCTTCATCTGGCTTTCCCAGTCAACTGATGGCTGATAGAAGGCTGTTAAGAAGTTTTGGGTACCAGACAAGACGGTTGTGGCTAGAAGGGATACAGCAAAAACCGGAAGCTAAAATAAATTGAATTTTCTACCTATTAGATTGTTTTATTAACGTCTACACCTACCACTTACAATAATGAAAAAATAGTAATTATTGTTGTACAGTGTGACAAAATATACGCTGTATTGATGTGCGCAAGCCCAGTAGAGCCATATGTATCCCTTCTAGCCTTAACCCAAGACTTACTGGTACCAGGTTTAATCATTAATTCTAAATGATTTGACAACCCTGTGGAGTGTTCTAATACTGCCAGATAAAGTCCCTGACTAGTCTTACGAACTAAGAAAAGTATAACCTGCACCTGATTTAAACACGTGACCGTGATCCAAAAAGAACAGGAGCTGAATTTGCTAATAAACAGATAGAAAGCTTGGTTTATGTAATAATTACATTACACACTGATCAATGTATTGTTAGTCTGTATTTAAGAGACACAGTTTACAGATCTTTGACTCATCACTCATGTGAATCACTTCACTCTCAGTATGAGTGATAAGGCCAACTGATAAAATAAAACTGCATAAAACTAAGACTATGGTGTCAGGGTGAACAGCAAGAGGGGGATGCTTGCTAGACCTGCTCGCTGAAGACGAAGCATAAAGAAAGATGTTTACAGGTCTTCCCGCTAGGAGTGGCTTATTTGCTCTTTTACCTACCTTTTAGTTTTTTTTGTTTAATTTTACGTAATCTATGGCATCAGAATTAACACTAAATAAATAATGCGTATATATATATATATATATCTATATATATTAGTATATATCTACTGTATATATGATATCTTTATATTTTAATAGCTTTTATATATATATTAAATTTATATATAATATAAATATACATGTAAATACATGTAAATATTTCCAAAAATATATGGTATGTGTTTGTATTTATATAACATAATAAATATACACAGTACACACACAATATTATGTAAACAAAAACTTTTATTATGGATGCGATTAATCGCGATTAATCATTTGACAGCACTAATTATATATATATATATATATCCACCACCAACACAACAACATTGTTACGCCCCATGCCTAGAAAGGACCGTAACCGTAACAAAAATGGGGACACACAAGAAAGTGCGAATAACATACAAAATGTATTAACAAAAAAAAAAACTAGACAGAAAGAAACAATGCAACATGAAGCAGTCAGGAATCAGTGGCGTAAAGTTAAGTGAATGCATGAAAGTGTAATGGTCTGTAGTAATGTTGGATGTATAAAGTAAAACAAGGTTAAACAGAAACCAAACGAAACCAAGTCCAAAATGCAGCTCGCCCCGGGACAGTTGTCCTATTGCTTTTTAAAAGGCAAGACAGGAAACCAACAGCAGGTGTCCTTGATGAACCCATCAGAGAAAAATCAGTTGGAAGGCGGAGCAATACCACAATTCAACCCAGGGATGATGCACATAAAGCATGGGTCATCACACCCCACCCCTTAAGACAGGGGTCTGTCAAGAATCCCTGTAATACACAAAACACAAAATTAGCAAAATATTTAACTGTACTTCAATTACATCAGTGCATCAGCGACAATATTTTCAGATCTTCTGACATGTCGAATATCGAGGGAGTAAGCCTGTAAAAACAAAGACCAACAGATGAGCCTTTGATTCGGGCAATGAAAAGAATTTAGAAACGTCAATGGGTTGTGGTCCGTGTAGACAACAACTGGTTGACCCAAACCAACATAAACATCAAAATGTTGTAACGCACAAATCAAAGCCAAAGCTTCCTTTTCTACCACAGAATAATTCAGTTGATATGAATTAAACTTGCTGGAGAAGAAACTGACAGGGCGGACCACGCCTTCCTCATCGCCCTGTTGGAGGACAGCCCCTGCACCAACTTGACTTGCATCCACCTGTAACGAAAAAGGCCTCTCAAAACAAGGGGCAGCAAGGACAGCAGAAGAACACAAGATTTGACATTTTCAAAAACCAATGCACAATTTGACGACCAAACTAATTTTGCCTTGGCCTTTAAAAGATCAGTAAGTGGTGCAACAATTGAAGAGAAATTACCAATCCTAAAAAACATATAAGCTCCTTTTTTGTTATAGGAACAGGAAAATCACAAATAGCCTGAACTTTGGCACTTAATGGCCGTACCTCTCCGTTCCCCACCACTTTGCCAAGGTAAGTTATGATAGCCTAAGCAAAACTACATTTTGCCAGGTTCACCGTCAATTTGGCCTCTGACAAATGCCTCAAGACAGCACACAAGTGTTTTAAAGGGGTCATATGATGTGATTTAAATTTGTTCTTTCTCTTTGGAGTGTTACAAGCTCTTGGTGCATAAAGAAGATATGTAAAGTTGCAAAGACTAAAGTCTCAAATCCAAAGAGATATTCTTTATAAAAGGTAAGAGTCAACCACACCCTCCTAAAACGGCTCGTTCTAACACGCCCCCACATATCTACATCACGATGTGGGAAGATTTGCATAACGCTGCCCAAACGTTCACGCAAAGAAAAGAAGGCGTAACTTTTATTCTCAATGTAGTATTGGTGTTGCCGCCGCATGTTGTGGAGACTCTGTGTGTTTCGTTGTGAAAGGGAAAATACTTTGTTTGGTCTTCCAAAGAGGACACAACTAGAAATCAGTGTTAAGTTGTATTTACAACACCGTTCCAAAACAGTTCAACCCAAATATTCAGATGTGTGCTGCGCATTTTATGGAGGACTGTTTCTTGATCCTGGAAAGGCTGTACACAAAGGCTGTTTCTATAAAGTGGGGCATTTACAACTTTGCAAGGACAGTCTGGCACTACATGACTCACAGCCTGCAAGTACGTTTTCATATTTAAAGAAATTGCCACTGATGATTCAAACGCGAGTTTTAGGCAGTGTAGAGTAGCACTTGTTGTTTCGCCGATCACAAATGCAGACATAGTTTTAAGTTTACGCGGCGCGATGCAACACAATGCGTAAAAAAGACAGTATAAGTCATTATAATCAGTAATTATGTGCCCACTGGATGCTACAAATGCCTTGTTTGTAATGGGTTTTATTGGTGTTGTTTTGTCTTGTCGTGCTGGGTCTCTGCATAACAGTATGTTAAGTGGCATAACATTTCCGTCACACGCTTGAGAAATTCGGCCAATCACAACACACTGGATGGCTGGCCAATCAGACCACACCTCGCTTTTCAGAACGATGAGCTTTGTAAAAATCGATGCGTTTCAGAAAGGCAGGGCATAGAGGAGAAACAATAAGGTACATTATGTGGAAAATAATGTGATTTTTGAACCTTAAACCACATAAACACATTGCATTATACCAAATACACAAAATGTTCTTTTTAACAACGTCATATGACCCATTTAAGTGTGATTCCCACACTGAACACTACAAGGACATCTAAATACAACGCAAACCCCTCAAGGCCTGAAACTACTCGGTTCATCAGCCACTGAAAGGTGCTTTTCTCAGCCCAAAACTCATAACCCTGTACGAAATGAGGCCGGATGGAATAACAAATGAGGACATTTCTTGAGCTCTTTGGCTCAAAGGCATCTGCCAATACCCCCTCAGCAGGTCAAGCTTGGTTACAAATTTGGCAGAACCAACCTGGTCAACACAATCATCCACTCGCGGAAGTGGAAAACAATCAGGCTTTGTCACACTGTTAAGTTTACGGTCGGTACAAAACCTTACCGAACCATCCGACTTTGCAACCAACAGGCAAGGAGATGCCCAGTCTGAATTCGAAGGAATCGCTATCTCATTTTCCAGCATATATTTGATTTCTGCTTCCATCAGCTTTCGTTTCTCTGGTGACACTCGATAATAACATTGTTTGATAGGAGAAGCATTACCCACATCAATATCATGTTCAGCCCAGTCGGTTCGTATTGGCATGCCTCCAAACAATTCTGGAAAGCTCTGTAACAAAGAAATCAATTCTACAGACTGTGAGGGTGGCAAGTGAACCAGAGTAGCATCAAGCTTTTCCAAAGACTCAGTATTATTTAATCGCCCACACAAAACACTATCATCAGGTTCATAACCCTCTTTCTCCAACTCCTTCTCCCCTAAACAAAAGTTTAAAAACAAAAGTAATTCTCGTCACTCAGTCTACGTTTTATCACATATGGGCCCTCAAATTTTGCTTTAAAAGGAGAAGACGGCAAAAGACGTGACACAAGAACCTGGTCTCCCGGCTCTAAAACACGGCGTTCAGTTTTGCGATCATACAACCTTTTCATATTCTTTTGCTGCTTTTCAAGTTTAACACTGACCAACTGTCTTGCTTGTATCAATCTCTGACAAAATCCATCAACATAAGAAAGCAAATTTTTTGTTGAATCTGAACTTTTAACTGAACTTTGAAGCACTGCCAAAAGCCCACAAACTTTATGACCAAAAACTAAGTCATAAAACTAAGATTATGCTTAATTCTTAGCTGTTTCAAAACTTGTTGGAAAAGATGAGATGTAAGGTTTGTACCCTGATCACTCTGAATGATTTTAGGGATGGCAAAAACTGACAAACTGCGACAAAGCTCTTACAATTGAACGTGATGTAATTGTGCGCAAAGGATAGGCAGAAGGGAAACATGTAGCTAAACACATAACATAAGCAAATATTTGCTTCCCAACTTGGTAGAGGACCCACGCAATCCACCACATGCTCGAAGGGTTCACAATTAGCTGGAATCGGACTTAACGGAACAGGTTTCAAGTTCTGATTTGGCTTACTAGTAACTTGACAAGTATGACACTTTTTAATGTAAGCTGAAATTTCACACTTCAATCGTGGCCAAAAAAAATAACGCAAAACTCGATCATAGGTTTTCTTAACACCAGGGTGACCAGATTTTTCATAAGCAACTTCCAAAACAATAGAACAAAACTTTGTGGGAACAACCACTTGAACAATAGGATCACCAACAAAATCCTTGCCATGAGGACTCCACTTCCTCAACAAGAGTCCGTCCTCAAACAAAATATGCTCTAGCAACATCGTGCACGTCACTGTCAGAAAGAGCAAGAGTAAACCATTCAGCCAATGAAGAATCTGAATATTGTTCCTTACTCAATTCATCTGTGGAAAAAAGGAAAAGACAGATCAGACAAGTCAGGTATAGAAAGAGAAACAACTGCCTTCGACACTCTCTTGGCTTCATCTGTCAGCACACACTCAGCATTTTTAGTCATAGCCCGAGTTGCAACAGCCACAGGGTCTCCCTTTGTAACTTCCTGAATAACCTCCCCCTCGGACAAAATCATAGGAGATGAAGGTACATTAGACCAAACCCGGTCTCCCGCCAACTTGTTTTCATAAAATAAGGTGAACACCCTCGATTGGTAAAACAGGACGCAGTCCTACCACTACCTCACCAGTTATTAAATCAGATTGAAGCTTCACTTTATGTAAAGGAACTGATAATGTATTCAATCCCATTCCTCGAACTAACATACTCAACCCAGTTTCAGATTGCGAGGAAAACGGCAAAATGGACTCTAAAATGAAAGAATCCACAGCTCCAGTGTCATGCATAATTTTAATGGGAACTTCCACAGCTCCATCCAACAATGACACTCAACCTTCTGTAACGAAAGGAGCATAAACAGACATAGCGTATTGGAACGTATTTTGAGTTGGGGGGCTGAGAAATAAAACGGGGGGTCACGTGACAAGAGTGACGCGAGAAGACTGACACTATATGATGGCGGATCCAAAGCGCAACTTTTGTTAATAAAACTTTCATTTATTCGTTTAATAGCCTATAAGTGAGTGTTTTTGTTGCTGGGTTTTCATTAAAAAAAAACAATGAACCACAAACTAAGCATTCATTTTAAATAAGGTAAAGTACCTTATTTATTTGGGTTACAACGGCTATATCGATCTTATTCATTTTTTCAATGCAAGGTAGATGTTTAATATATTCGAATTTGCCATTGTACTATTTTATGACTGATCTGTTTTAATAACAATGAACCACAAACTACGATCGTTTTAAGGTAGCCTAATGGGAAATCTATAGGCTATTTATTTGTGTTAAACGCGAGTAAAACATATCCTTATTTATTTTGTTAATAAAAGTTCAAAGTTTAATGTTTATTTGTTGTTGTTGTTTTTTTCGATTAATAATAATGAGCCATAAGCATTCGTTTAAAGTAAGGGGAAAATCCAAAAACCTTATTTATTTGTGTTACAATGTGGGTACATCAGTCTTATTCAGTGGCGTAGCAAGTCAGCCCCGGGCCCATATGCAAAAAATGTAAAATGTGTTTTAAACATGGCACAAAAATGCTGCCGTATAGGCTACTGAATGTAAACACAATTTTGCACATCAGCCCACAAACAAACAAACAAAAAATTATAATAAATGAGAACAAACAGGGAAAATGTCAAAAACAGTGCAGAGGATATTTTGAATATTGTTAAATAAAACTAATGTTTCTGAGTCAAGTGACTATCCATACCTCAGTGAAGTCCTTTAGAGAGAAGTGCATCTTTACGGATTATGATTAATGAAAGAGTTTTTGTTTTCGATTTTAATTATTTCGTTTTAAAATAGTAATTTAAAGCATTCTATAGATATATTATCATGTGGTGAAGCGCTCCTGCTCAAGACCAAGAGAACAGAAAGGGCATTCCTTATTTTACAAAACAACAAGGTTTTGTTGATATTGTGAGTGCACACAAAAACAAGTAGACCCTTTGCAGTTCCGAATGATGCATACTCTTACCTTTATGAGCAAAAATTACTGTGTATTTTAAGTTGTTTCCACTGTTAGAAAAAATGCAAGTGATCGCGCTGGCGACTACATGTCCTGCAAAGCGCGCTTTAGCTCCCACTCTCCGCACAAACTATTGGATATGCACCTAACAGCGCTCATTTATCTAGGTTAAATGTTTAAATAATACTGTGAAATGCATTAAGTATTTTATGTCTTTTATGTTCATGAGGATTAGGCTAATCATCCCATATAGAAAACCTCACAAGTAAAATTAATCATGTTTATAAAGTTAAACATGGGTTTATAATAGCCCACTTACAATTTACATTTCAGAGATAATTACAAATAAATTATTAAATGCTAAAAATGAATAAATTTAAATGAACAAACCTGACGTTGCATTTGCAACCATGTGAAAACAAGGGATGCTGCAGCCCCCTCAGCACCCCTACTTCCCGCGTTAATGTAAACAGACAAACCAATCATTAGAAAGTTTAACTCAGTATGAGTATCACCTAAGTGAACAGAATTGCAGCAGCAGTTTTAACATTAAGTGACATGACATCTGACGGAAGAACAATATTGAATTAATTAACAGTATGTTGCTGTCAAACATACGATTTATTACATTGCGGAGTTCATTTGTACAACAAAAAACGCGTTTTTGTTGTACAAACAAAGAAGAGAAAACAAAAAGAAGAAGAAAAGAAAAGAAAGAAAAACAGAAACGTTTTAATCAAATGTCCACCAATAATGAACTTGCCAATAGGAATTGGCCCCTACATATAAATATAAACTGATGAGAAAATGCCACAAACCATTATGATGTATGCTATTCTAACGTGCTTTATGAAACTTACACCAACCATTCAGAAGTGTGCTTGACCTTGACACAGGCTTTTCACAACGCAATGTAATGTAAGTCTGTAATGTAATGTAAGTCTGCAACGTAATATAAGTCTATGCTATATTAAACAAAGTTTGTACTTATTAACGTGTCTGCAGAAAGTCAGATGCTTTGACAAAATATTTAGGCATCTCCAGAAGAAATGCATGCCTCATACTAATATATTATATCTATATATTAATATATCTTAAATATATATATATAGTGTTTCTTGTTACACAGTTACAATTATAAACAGAATTACATTTAATTCATATATAATTATTATATTACTATATAAAATATTAAAGCCAGATGACAACACCTGCAACACGAGGTCACCGAACAACTGTGTCTTTTCACCTCAATGGCACTACCAGAAACTGATCTTCCAAGACAATGTGGAGAGATTTGGCAGAGGACGTGTTCCATGCAAAGTGAAAAGATGAGCAAAAGATCCAGCAAGATTAGGAAGCAGTTGGAAAAATTCTGAGAGAGCAATGAGAGTAGAGGTGGATGGCGTCAAGCGCTATGCAACCCCACTTTTGCGCGTTAAGGACATGCCAGACCTTAAGGCTCCCAAAAATGCTGTTCTCCCTCATCTGCGAGCCATAGAGAGAAGGCTGGCCAAAGATCCAGAGCAAGCAGCTGCTTACACAGCAGAAATTCAGAAACTAGAGTGGGCAGGTTATGCAGTCAAGGTGGAACTAAGTGCCGAAGAATGCCCAACCAACACCTGGTACATTCCCCATCACCTGGTTCAACACAACAGGAGGAACAGGGTGGTATTTAATTGCTCGTTTCAATATCAGGGTCAAAACCTTAACAAGCTTTTGCTCCCTGGTTCTGCGTTAGGCCCATCTCTTCTAGCAGTGCTGCTCAGGTTCAGAGAGCATTCAGCTGCTATCAGCAGTGATATGCGGGGGATGTTCCACCAGATCAGATTGCTTCCCGAAGACAGGCCTCTTCTGCGATTCCTCTGGAGGGATCTAAATCCACAGGATCCACCCAATGTTTATGAATGGCAGGTTCTCCCCTTCGGCACCACATGCAGCCCTTGCTGTGCCATATTTGCATTACAAAAACACATCCTGGACAATAGCCAACCTGGGGAAGACGTCCGCCATTCTGTCCTGAAGTCTTTCTATGTAGATAACTGTCTGCAGAGTTTCACCTCAGTGGAAGCAGGCAAGAGTCATGTTGACAAACTCCGGAGCTTATTGGCTGGAGGAGGTTTCGACCTGAGGCAGTGGTCCAGCAACCAACTCTCCACCATAAGCCATTTACCTCCTGAGGCCAGATCAGACGGCATTGAACTTTGGATTTCACAAGGGCAGAGCAACACCCAAGAATCTATCCTGGGGCTCCTCTGGAATCACCAAACGGACACACTTTCCTATAAGTACCGTCCCATACAAAACACTGAGACTACCATGCGCAGCATTTACAGAATTGTGGCAAGTCAGTATGACCCCCTGGGCTATCTCATTCCCTTCACTACCAGAGCCAAGCTCATAGTGCAGCGCCTTTGGGATAAGAAAAGAGACTGGGATGATCTGCACTTACCTGCAGATCTTCTACAGATCTGGACAGAGTGGGTGGAGGAGCTGCCTTCCCTACAACACATTGTCTTTCCAAGGTGTTACACCAGCTCAGTCAGAGATACAGACATGAGTCAGCGAGAGGTACACATCTTCTGTGATGCCTCTGAGCGTGCTTATGGCTCAGTCGCTTACCTCTGCACAGAGGATTAAGGTGGGGAGGTAGAGGTGGCCTTCCTCACAGCCAGATCACGAGTGACACCCAAAAAACAGCAATCGATCCCTCGTCTGGAACTGTGCTGCACTGACTGGGGCACAGCTTGCTAAAGTAGTAA
Organism: Sinocyclocheilus anophthalmus; assembly: GCA_018155175.1. Lineage (NCBI taxonomy): Eukaryota > Metazoa > Chordata > Actinopteri > Cypriniformes > Cyprinidae > Sinocyclocheilus > Sinocyclocheilus anophthalmus. The sequence continues at coordinate 48,932 of JADLZN010000483.1, forward strand.
GAACAGAACTGAACCTTCCCATACACCAACTCACTCTGTGGACTGACTCCACCACAGTTCTCACTTGGCTGCATTCAGACTCTTGCATATTTAAAGTGTTTGTTGGAACCAGAGTCGCCGAGATCTAGGCCATTACAGACCAGCACAGATGGTGTTATGTTCCATCAATTCATAACCCAGCAGATGATATAACACGGGGGAAAAGCCTATGTAGGCTGGGACCAGAAAGCCATTGGTACCAAGGGCCATCCTTTCTCAAAGATCCTCCAAATCTGTGGCCGGAAATCCAACACCCTTTGGCTGCAGATGAAGACGAGCTTCGTAAAACAGTTCCCTGCCTCCTTACCTGCTTCACAGCCAGCTTGTCATTCCCTGACATCAGCCAGTATAAGACTTTTAAAGAGCTACTGGAGTCCAGGGCCTGTCATGGGGCGGCAGGCATTCCGACAGCTGATGACTACAAGATGGCTGAAATCAATGTTCTACAGCAAGCTCAGGAAGAGTGTTTCCCCTCTGAACTGGAGCAGTTAAAGGCGGGTAAATCATTTCCCAGAAACAGTCGGCTAAAGACACTGGCCCCTGAACTTGACAACGAGACTCAGCTGATCAGAGTAGGAGGTCGCCTTCGCTGTAGCCCTTATCTAGATCCTGATACCGTGCACCCCATAGTCCTAGACCCAAAACACCCAGTCTCTAAACTGCTCATACAGAGTTATGACACTAAACTCCACCATCCAGGCCCTGAAAGAGTCTTTGCCGAGCTTCGGCGGAAATATTGGATTCTTCGAGGCACAGAGGCCATCAAATGGTGTCAGAGTACTTGTGTGGACTGCCAGAAATGGAGAAGAAACCCTGAGGTACCAAAAATGGCAGACCTCCCTCCAGCCATTCTATGAAGAATTTCAGTCAGGTTTCAGGCCCCACCATAGCACAGAAACTGCACTTGTTAAAATTACAAATGACTTGCTTCTTGCGTCAGACCAAGGATTCATCTCATTGCTAGTTTTACTTGACCATAGTGCTGCGTTCGACACTATAGATCAAGACATACTCATAGATCGATTACAAAAATATACAGGTATTCAAGGTCAGGCTTTAAGACGGTTTAGATCCTACCTGTCCGATCGCTACCACCTTGTTCATTTAAATGGGGAGTCATCTCAATCATCACCAGTAAAATATGGAGTGCACAAGGATCTGTCCTAGGTCCTCTGCTATTTTCGATATACATGTTGCCCCTTGGTAATATTATTAGAAAATACGGGATTAGTTTCCACTGTTATGCCAATGATACTCAACTATATATCTCAACAAGACCAGATGAAATTTCTAAATTATCTAAGCTAACAGAGTGTGTAAAAAATGTAAAAGATTGGATGACCACTAATTTTCTTTTTTTTTTTTTTTTTTTTTTTTTTTTTTTTTTTTTTTTTTTCTATTAAATTCGGATAGACAGAGATATTACTTTTGGACCAAAAGACAGTACACAGAATACCTTGGATTACAATTTGCAACTAGATGAATGTACTGTTACTTCTTCTACAGTCAAAAATCTGAGTGTTATATTAGATAGCAACTTGTCTTTTGAAATCATATTTCCCATGTTACAAAAACAGCATTCTTCCATCTTAGAAACATTGCCAAGTTACGAAACATGATACCTGTTTCTGATGCAGAAAAGTTAGTTCATGCATTCATGACCTCTAGACTGGACTATTGTAAGGCACTGCTAGGTGGTTGTCTGCATCTTCAATAAACAAGCTACAGGTAGTCCAAAATGCAGCGGCTAGAGTCCTTACCAGGTCAAGAAAATATGATCATATTACGCCAATTTTACAATCTCTGCACTGGCTACCTATTAAGTTCGTATCAGTTACAAAATATTACTACTAATAAAGGCCCTAAATGGTTCAGTTCCTGCGTACCTAACCGGTCTTCTATCACACTACAACCCATCCCGCTCCCTAAGGTCACAAAACTCTGGATTTTGGTAGTACCTAGGATAGCAAAGTCCAATAAAGGAGGTAGAGCTTTTTCGCATTTGGCCTCCAAACTCTGTAATAACCTTCCTGATAACGTTCGGGGCTCAGACACACTCTCTCTGTTTAAATCCTGATTAAAGACACATCTCTTTGGCCAAGCATTCAAATAATGCATCTCATAATCTTTTACTGCAGTTATATCTAATCAAATGCACATTATTATTCTGTAGTTTGTTAAACAAAATCAATTTTGCTTGGTTGGAACAGAAGCTACACTAATTATGTCTCTATTTGCTTCTCTGTTTCTGCCGTAACGAGGATTTACATAAGCTTTAGTCTGGATCCAGAACACCTGAGAAGAGATGATGCTACTCCTCAGAGGACCTCAGATGATGCTAACCCTCAGACAACATACAGAACTACCCAATTTTGCTATAAGTTTGATTGCATCATATACTAATCGCTGTTAATAGTGTTCATCGTCTGTTATATTACGTCTTAAATTGATTTTTCCGTACATTTTGCCATATGTACATTAACTGACAGTCACCACTGATAATCTACCACTTAATATTGTAGAAACTTAATTTCTCATTTCTGCCTGGAATTGAACTGCTGGTTTTGTTTGGTCAGAGGAGAACTGGCCCCCCGATTGAGTCTGGTTTCTCCCAAGGTTTTTTCTCAATTCTGTCAACGATGGAGTTTGGTTCCTTGCCGATGTCGCCTCTGGCTTGCTTAGCTGGGTACACTTAATTTCCAGCAATATCGTCGACTTAATTGCACAGATACTATTTAAACTGAAAAAGCTGGATGATGACATCACTGAATTCAAAGATGAACTGCCTTTAACTGAAAAATTAGTGTTTACAATTGTCATTTTGCATTATTGACACTATTTTTCCTAATAATGCTGTTCAGTTGCTGACCAATCTGTATTGTTAAAAGCGCTATATAAATAAAGGTGACTTGACTTGACTTGACACAGCTATTGTCCCAGAACTGCAACAGCAGCTGGCAAGCCAGCAAATACAATTCCACTTCAATCCCCCTAATTCTCCACACTTTGGTGGCAGCTGGGAAAGAGAGATTCACTCCCTTAAACAGGCCTTGATGACAACACTTGGTACACAGTCTGTCACCTTCGAAGTACTGTACACTGTGTTGGTGGAGATCAAAGGGATCTTAAATTCCAAGCCACTAGGCTACATTTCATCTGACATATCTGATCTAGACCCCATCACATCAAATTCCCTTCTCATGGGGCGGCCAGATTCATCACTTCCTCCTGTGATATACCCAGAATCTGAACTGATCAGTCGACGCAGATGGCGCCATAGTCAAGTCCTTGCCGACCAATTCTGGAAGCGCTTCCTCACGTTCTACCTTCCCAGCCTTCAGACCCGCCAGAAGTGGCAAGATGAGAAATCTGACTTCCAGGTTGACACCATCGTCCTGATCGTTGACCCCCAGCTACCCAGAGCACTGTGGCCGGTGGGCCAGGTGTCGAAGGTATTCCCTGGAGTAGACAGCAGAGTAAGAGTAGCAGAAATTAAGGTGGGAAAGAAGTTGTACACATGCCCAGTCGCACGCCTCATCCGATTGCCTGCCCTACCAGATTAAAGCTACTCTGAATGGTATAGGTTATAGGCCCTTTTGTTATTGTACATATTTCCTTCTGAAAATATGGGGGCGGCTGTAAAAAAGGCCACACACAGGTTATATTCATGTGTCTTAGTTTCCCTTGCAATACACTACAGTCGACTCAGACGCAGCATCCATCCCGCGAGCCAATCAGCGCTCCGGGCAGGATGCGCAGGTCAGCGGTCCCGCCCACCGAACTGAGTTAGAACGATCTATTTTTTTTTTTTCTTTTTTTTTTTGGACACCCACACAAAACAGGAAACAGAAATGTCTTCGTGTACCGAGTTGGTGGTGACAATAAATGGGTTATTCCCGCATACCTGATCATCTGTGGTAAAGTCTCTAACCGGACGCTCCGTAGTGGGTTTGTTATCAACCGGCAAATTAACAATCAGGAAGAAGAGCTACCAGTAGCCATTCCTTTTTACATGAACTGTCCGATTTTCATTGGCATGTGTCACTAAAACTTGTGACACATGCCACTCTCCACTGACACATACCACTTGAAAACCGGCTGTCCAAATGACACAGCTGAACTGTCTGATTTTCATTGGCATCATGTGTCAGTGGAGAGTGGCACGTGTCAGTAAAACTTGTGATGTGCCGATGGACTGCGTCATGTGTCATTGGCATTTGTCACGTACATGTCGCAACTAAATCTATAGAGGATGCAATTGTGATGCAATATCCTAAACAAATAGCCTAATTTTGTGATTTAAAAAAAGTCAATTAAACGTATTTGCAAGTCGGTTATACTTTCTCAAATATGTCTTGAGTTTATGGCACATCTGTTTTTTTTTTTGTCCTCGAGTTGTGCTGTGGACTGCTCATGATCTCACCCGCCGGATTGGTGCACATTAGTATGGCGTTATTTTAATGACAAATGTCGAGAGCGCTTTATTGTAGCGCGAAAGCACATTAATACAATGCGCAAGCGCGAATCTCTTTGCTCGCGCGCGGATTTCCCTTGCTCTCGCACAAAGCCGGACGCTCGCGCTCAGATGCACGCTGCTCTCGCCCGGAGAGAGTGCGTGCACTTAAAACGTGTCTCTCCTCTCACTCAAACTGTGTCCTGTGCACTCACAAATCTCTCTGTGCTCATGCGCTATAGATATAAATTATTTTCGCAATACAAAAGCAGTCAGTTTAACAGCACAATCTCATTTGGTTTCTGTATTAGAAGTAACAGAATTATCCTTTTGTTTCAGGTTTTCACTTTTTTTCACAAATGTCGCTGTCACCTTGCCTTGCAGGTCCTGCTCCACCACAAAAGATCTGCAGCAAATGCACAGAAATCAAGAATCAGAAAAGTGCTGTAATAGCTGTTTGTACAGTAATTACAATAATTAATATAAACTACAACTTAATATTTAAAATATGTTTATATAGCATTCCTTCATCAATCACTCTGCAGCGGATAAACACACCTGTGTCTCATCTGTCCCTGTAACATCCAGACAAGAGTCAAGTCACCTCTGTGATTTATCTGCTCAATACTGCATTGTGTTTGTGCATCTCTGTGTGATCTGAAATGTCCGCAGACTGCTGTGAACAGTGAAGATGGAGAAGTCCACAGCAGCATCCTGGAAATGGTCCAGTGCCATGGATGAGTTGTTCCATCACTCCACCTCTTACTACCTCATCAGGACTGGATGTTGCTGTGGTCTCTTCATCCTCTGTGACCCCAGAACCAGCGAGAGCATCTAGAGAAAGACCAAAAGACACTGAAGATGTGAGTTTGGTCAAGTTTGTCCTGCTGGTTTCTGTTCAAACAATGGAGCCTGACTTTCAGAAGCTTCAAAAGCATCATCAAAAAATGTCATGAAGCTTTTATCCAAAGTGATTTAAAGTGCTCTTATTACAGGGACCTACACTCCTACAATATTACAGGGACATACTGGTGGTTTTGAACCAGCAACCTTCTGCTCACCAGTTCAGTGGTTTAGCCCACTACAAAAGTAATAAAGCTACAAAAAAAAAATTGCATTTAATTGTAAACATATGAAATGAAATGCTGACACATAATTGTATTAATTGTAAAATGTTTTACTCTGTTTAAATGTTTTACAGGTAGTCGTGCTCATGGAAAGCAGCACACAAATGTTTGGAGCAGACACAGCAGCAATCAGATTGTCCCGCACATGTTCTCCTGCTCTTGCCTCATGATTGTGTGGTTCAGGAACGTCATCATGGTCTTCCTCATCCTCTTGCTCAACGATGTCCCCATTGAGAAGAGCGAGATTGTGAAGCACAGCGCAGCAGCAGAACTGTCTCAGCTGTGTTGAGATGGCAGTAGGATGTGGGGTTCACAATCTGTAAATACATGATTGTTAGAACAATGCCTTGAATTAAGCTTTGTTTCATTTCTGTTGTTGATGTATGTAGTATTCTTGTGATGCTTTTATTATTCCTTACTTTGGGAAGTTGTGGCCTAATGGTTCGAGAGTCGGACTCATAACCCAAAGGTTGCGGGTTCGAGTCTCGTACTGGCAGGGATTGTTGGTGGGGGGAGTGAATGTACAGTGTTCTCTCACACCTTCAATACAACAACTGAGGTGCCCTTGAGCAAGGCAACGAACCCCAACTGCTCCCCGGGCGCCACAGCATGAAATGGATGCCCATGCTGTGGGTGTGTGTGTGTGTGTGTGTTCACTGCTGTGTGTGTGTGTGCACTTTTGATGGGTTAAAATGCAGAGCACTAATTCCAAGTTGGGTCACCATTTGGCACTGTCATGTCCACTCATTTATCTGTTTCTCATGTTGTCAGTTTATAACATACTTTTATTATTCCATGTATTAATTGTGATGAAAATTGATTCACATCGACGGAAACCTTTGTGTCAATAGTGTATATTATGTATAGCTAGTAAACAACACAAAATAAAATCTAGTGTTTACTAAAATGTCATTTAAGTAGGGTACACCGATACCACTTTTATACGTACTCGCCGATACGTTACTTGTATTTTGGTACTTGCGAGACCGATATTTATTGCATTTGTAAATGTTTTAAATATTAGGTACAGAAACCAAAACAGTATGTATAATATTAGTTGGTTAACTTAACTTATCAAATAGATACAGTCGAACCAAAATTTATTCAGACAACTTCAACATTTCACACATTATCACAGTTTATTCGCTATAGTTAAAAAATGGTAATAAAATATGACAAGAACTCAGAGTTAAACTGTGTCAGACAGAACAAATTAATCTTGATAATGTCAGAAAACTTTGACAGAAATGTATGTAATAGATTACAATCAACCAAAAAATATTCAGACAGCTGTTAGTATGACAGTATTTAAACAACTATC
>JADLZN010000483.1:56097-73904 GCA_018155175.1 Sinocyclocheilus anophthalmus
CCCCATCCAGACGTCGTCTCTTTCAGGGAAGCCCTTGCATTTTCCAACATGACAATGCCAGACCACATAATGCGTCAATTACAACATCATGGCTGCGTAGAAAAGGATCCGGGTACTGAAATGGCCAGCCTGTAGTCCAGATCTTTCACCCATAGAAAAAATTTGGCGCATCATAAAGAGGAAGATTCGACAAAGAAGACCTAAGACAGTTGATCAACTAGAAGCCTGTATTAGACAAGAAAGGGACAACATTCCTATTCCTAAACTTGAGCAACTTGTCTTCTCAGTCCCCAGACGTTTTGCAGACTGTTATAAAAAGAAGAGGTGATGCCACACAGTGGTAAACATGGCCTTGTCCCAACTTTTTTTGAGATGTGTTGATGCAATAATTTAAAATCAACTTATTGGTTTTCCTTCCCCCTCTCCCTTAAAAATGATACCTTTTCCTCAGTTTTAAACATTTGATAGTCATCTAATTTTTTGTTCTGAATAAAATATTGAATATTGATCTTCCACTCATTGCCTTCTGTTTTTCTATATTCCACAAGTTGTTCAGTGTCCCCACTTTTTGTGGAAACGGGATTGGTAAAAAAATACTGCAATTCTATAAGAAATTGCGCTGTTACAGTTGTGCCTGGATGGCCGCTCACCACATCAGATTTACTTGTAATTAGCATCACACGGACTGCTATATGAAACTGACGAAGCAGATCATAACGATTAAAAAAAAGTTACAAGTTATTGTAATATAGTGAATGGGTGGGTTTGTCTTAACGTTAACCCTGTTTGCTTTAATTTAAATATTATTTTTTTTTGAAAGTTAGTGCAATGCAATTTGTTTATTTAAAAATGTAGCTAAAATAACAAAAAATTTTGTAATCAATTAATAATTTATATATATGAAAGCAATATATTTACTATTTTTTTATGTATTTAATTTTATTCGCTTTAATTATTTAAAGATAACCTATAGCCCTATACTCTATATTTTACTATAACTAAATATATTATAAAACTATTTTCTCCAAAACATTATTTAAAAGAACATAAAGTAAAGAAAAAAGTTGTTTGCAAGTCTGTGTCAACAATGAATTCAGAGTCGTGTTATGGGACCTGAATATAAATGGTGTTAAATCAAAACTAATTTTAAATAAGATTTAAAAATCTTTTTTTTTTTCTTCTTCTTCAGTGAGCAGTGTTCTTTATAATTCCTGTTATAACACATAACAAAAAGAGAAACAATTCTGTTGTAAAAGTGATGGAACATTCTGTGAAATTATGACCCTGATGGCTTTCAAGTGTGAGGATGGGGCATCTTCTGCATCAACCACAAACAGATTGTTTTAGCTAAAGAGCTTGCATGGAGGAACATTTTTTTAGAGATGTTCAGCTAAATATATCCTCAAAATTTATATAGTGTCTCTTAATGTATTTGCTGTCCATCCTCAATCACTCAAATGTAAATGTGTAATTATTAGATCTAAATACAAACTGTATGTCATTCCACTTCCAAACAATATTGAAAGAACTACACACGGATTCCTTGGAACTACTACTATGACTGATTCTGCAGCTTTATACAGATATCAATGCCAATTGTTGTTTTTCAGCTTTATTTCTCCATAAAATTTATAATGATATGTTATAATAATGCAATGATATAATATTAATGCAGAGTGAGTGAACTTCAGTTTTTGGCCATGCAATATAGACGGTGTTTACTTGACTGTACACTTTATAATGCATTCACTTTATTTATTTGTTTCATTACTTTCTGAAAGTAATGTATGTCCAAGTAATGAAGTGAATTCTAAGCATGAAGAAGTAAACTTAAAATGTACTCAAAAATGTGACTTAAAATATACTACAACTTCAGATTATTTAATAATGTACTTTGAAAGTACTTTCAATGCATTGTTACAATGATAATTTTCAGCACACAGTTAAAAAATATTCATAAAATATATTTAAGTAAAGTGCAAATAAATATACTTATAAAAAATAAACAGAACTTTCAATTCAAGTATATTTTTGTAAAATATATTTTTAGAAAATATACTAAATTACAATTGTTTTAAAGTGTGTTAAAAGTTGTATTGTGAAAAAAGGGGAAAGCATGATGGTAATATACTTTTTTATATATTTAAAGATAGTACATTTTTAAATTGTACTATCTTTATTCATTCTGCCAATACAGTCTGAATCAAAAATGGTGGCACACTACATTACATCAAACATCACTGATCCTTGGATATCATGATATCAGTCATGTGGTGTGAAAGAACCAGTATTTGACTGGGCTGTGTATGCATGAGTTGATCAATGTTCAGATTTAAATTTCATTATTGTACTGCTTCAGAAGACACATTTGTGCCGCTACATCTGCAAAAATAGCAATTCATCCAAAAATGAAGAAATATACACTATAGAATCTTGTGTGAGATATGGGGCCTTGGTGTGTGGGTTCAGTTTGTGTTAGTGGGTCCACGGTGTGTGATGTTTGGTGGTTTGTGTTGTGTTGAGGTCAGCTGTGTGTTTGTGGTTGGTTTTGTGTGGGGGCTTGTTGAGGTGAACTACGTGGGTGGTCTGCGGGTTAAAAGGCCCCTCAATTAAATCAATGTGAAGTCTAAAACGTCTTACTTCATGTTTAGGGCCCTCTTGGTTATACAAAAAAAAAATTGCAGCCATCTTGTTGCCTTTGACATCCAAGCACTCCTCGTTGCCTTTGCTCTGAAAACATTGATTTCAAAAAAATGTGCAAGTATGAGTTTCGAATTAAAAAACGAGAGGAGCAAATATCAGTCTGAAATTGTAAGTAACGTTAGAAAAACAGCCACCTTAAATGCTCCTTGGAGCCGATTTGTTTACCGGGGCTTCGGCTGCATTAGAACTAATTAGGCATCACATAGATATGCTAGATTAACTGGACAGAAGCTGATCATAAATACCGTTAATAAGAAGATAAAAGTTCTTGTTAATATAGGAATGGGCGGGTTGTCTACGGCCAATGAAGCTTATTGCGGGCCTGGGTGGTGGGCCCGTGGTGTGGGTACTTTTGGTTCCTGGGGATGCTCTTTAAGTCAATGCTTGTGGTTTATTCCAGCCAGCCCCGCCTTTTTCTGCAGCAGCTTTTCCTGTCAATGTGCTTCGTAATATAACACGCATACCCCTCCTTTGAAGTCTAGACCAAAATCCGTACAAAAATCCCACCAAAATCCCATGCCGATGACTTTCGCTGGGGCGGGAGGCAAAAGGTTACGGGGGGTGGGGTGGGGGGGTTTTAAGGTCGCATCAAACATTGGTTAGGGTTGGGTAGGTGTGGAAACGCCGTCATTTCACAATACTTTTTTTTTTTTTGGTGTTTGGTATCGACTATATATCACCAAAAGTTTTGCTCAAATCATTTACTGGAAACGCGCCTATTGCAGTGTCTTGATGTTTTGTTGTTTGGGTTTGGTGTTTCCATTAGGCGTATGTGTGTGGGTTGGTGTGTTTGGGGTGGATGACTGGGGTTGGGGCCAAATTGTTTCGTTGGTGTTTGGTGGTGGTCTTGTTTGCTGTGTTTTGGCAATTTCATTTTTTGCTGCAATTTTTGTGGAAGTGTGTTGTTGTGTAGTTTTGTGTACTCGGGGGTGTTGTCGGTGTGTTGTGTTCTCCCCGTGTGTCGTGTTTGTGGGGTGTCAAAAACCACACAACAGGGGGTGGGAAAACAACTTCCAACAACAAACAACAAAAACAACTCGTTAGACCGGGCTGATGTTGTTGTGTGGTGTGGGTGGCGGGGGTTGGAGGTTTTTTTTGTTGTTCCAGAAAGAAGAGTCTGAAAGAGTGCAAAAAAGTGGGAAATTCAGGGAAATAGTAAAAAAACTAGAGTTTTACATGAACACTTGTGGATGGTTGTTTTTGTTGGTGGTGAGTTGCTTGGTGTGCTTGTGGGTTGTGGTGGTGTTGTGTGTTGTGGTTGTTGTGTGTGGGTTGGTTCGTCTGGGAGTGGTGCGGATTGGTGTGGAAATGGGTGTGCGAAGTGTGGCATGGTTTTTAGTGGGGGTTGTGCCGGTGAGGTTGGTGGTGGACTGGGTGTGGGTGGCGTTGGGGCAGTAAAGGGTGTTGGGTGGGGGGGGGGGGAGACGGGAGAGCAAGCGGGAGGAGTAAAGGGTGGGTGTTGGAGGGGAAAGAGTTTGAGGCTGCAAAATGGCAGAGAATGAAAAATGCACATTCACATGGTAATTGTTTTATTTGTTCCACCCAGGTGTGGAGAAATATGAGGTGACAATGTCCCATCATCATCGTAGACAAAGATCAATGATGATCAATGACACTCATTTATTACATTTGATGCAATAGCCAGGAAAAAAAATAAAATATGAAATAGTAAAAACCCAACAAAGAATATAAATAAATGTGAAAACAAGGACAGGTGGGCTAACTAATTTAAACTCAACTTGTAAAAAGTTAGTATACATCGGAACTTCAGAAAAATAACAAACACAAAGGGCCACCATGAAGTGGTGTGGTGTGTGCTTAGGTTTTTGTGGTGGTGTGGGGTTCTTGTTTTGGTTTTTCTTAGTTGGGTGTGGGGTTGGCAGTGTGCGTGCGCCCGTTTTGAGTGGTTGAAGTCGGGTGGACAGGTTTGTGTGTGTGGGGCCAGTGCTAGATTTTTTTTTTTTTTTTTTTTTTTTTGTTTCTTTACCCGATGTTTTTATACTGTTTACCTTTAACAAATATAAAAAATGTAAAAAGGTGTGTTTTATAGTTGAACACCTAGATGAAGTTTACAGTTGTTTTTATGACTGTAAGTCATTCTCTTCAAATGCTATTGACGTTAGAAAAGTGTATACCAATATAGCATGTAACTTTAGAGACGGTCCCTAAATTTTATTTATTTAGAGAGCTCATTTGTTAGAAAAAAAAATAGTTTGCAATGATGTCACTGAATATGTATTCAACTATATAGGCCAACAAACGTAAATTTCTTATTTATATTTGTTGTGTTCTTGTATTATTGATTCACCAGAAAAGGGCACTATGGGTTACTAAGTTGGTACCTATAAAAGTTGTAGAAGAATAATTGAATGTGAGCAACCATGTGACATGCATTCTGATGTGTTGTTGCTGGTGGGGTGTTGGGGCCTTGGGTGGGGTTGGGGGTGTTTGTTTGGGTGATGTTAGATGGGGTAAATCCTTGAATTTGAACTGTCTGGAAACCTGACTTTTCATGGGGGTTTGGCTTTAGTCCTTGGACTTGAAACAACGAACAAAATTGGCGACAAGGCTTTTACCTTTATGAATGAAAGATGCTGCAGTTGCTTCACACAAAAACAAAAACAATCATTTTTATTCAGCTTCATGTTTAGGACATTTCCTACGTCCTTCCTGCCATGTCTTGGTGGCTTTGATACCAATTGATTTTGGCTACAGATGTTCAGGAATTATTACTGTCGTTATGTATAACATCTGATATTGAAATGGTCTTGTTGCAATGAAAGAGGAGCTCTCATTTTCTCATGTTTGTGGCACAGAAGGTACATGAGATTTTTTTATACTTTTCCAAATCAAGGAGAGACGATTGATGAAGCTATTGGGGTTTTACAGCCATAATTTGTTCCTCGACCCTTGTTGGGGTGGCGGGGGGGGTTGTGTTGTTGTGGGGGTGGTAGTGGGTTGCAGGTCATTGGTGGTCGGGTGGCATGGTCTTGGTTGGTGTAGAAAAAGGCGAGCGGTTGTGCAAGTACCTGGTGAAACAGTCCTACAGTATGTAACCTCACTCCGAGATTTAGCAGCCACATGTGAGTTTGGATCAAATCTTGATGAAATGTTACGTGATCAATTAGTAGAAAATGTGGCCAATCATCGTATTAGAGAAAAGCTGTTGTTGGAGACCGACTTGACTCTTAGTAAAGCCATCACAATTGCTACTCAAATTGAAGCTGCTGGTGAACAAGTCATTCACAACAAACACGCTCAGTCATGAAATTGAATTGCCTGAACTTCAAATTTTGTACATGCAAAATATGCTAACTGATAAGATTAAGTGTACTGCTACAACCACAACTGCTTCTGCTTCTGTACCTGTGGAGTTGATAGTGGATTCTGGGTCCTCTGTTGCCATTTTGCCAAAATTTGTGTATGAGACATACTTTAAGAAAGACTCCTTGCAGCCTCCTTCTGTTAAATTGGTGACTTATTCCCGTGATCCAATCCAGTGATTGGATGCTTACCTGTTACTGTCACCAAGAATGATGTTAAATGCAAAACTTAAATTTTTATAGTTGAGTCTGGCACTGCTCTTCTCGGTATGGATTTAATTAATGGCCTGCATCTAAACTTTGGAGGATCTTCTGTTCCGATAAAATATGCTCAACCTCCAGCACATGTGATGGGCCTTTCTGCTTCAGTGACTGTGGATAAACTGGGATGTGCAAAAGGTTTCCTGCATAAGGTAAAGATCTCTTCCAATGTTGCACCTGTACGTCAAAAACTCAGACGTTTACCATTGTCTGTTCGGAATGCTGTTTCTGAAGAACTTCAACGTCTTCTTGACCTAGGTGTTATTGAGAAAGTTGATGCATCACCTTGGGTTTCACCAATTGTAGTAGTGCAGAAAAAATCAGGAGGCATTCGCATGTGTGTAGATTTACGAGAAGCAAACAAAGCTGTGATTACGGACCGTTATCCTCTGCCACATATTGAGGAATTGTTGTCTAAGCTATGTGGAGCAACTGTGTTCTCTACAATTGACTTGGAGAGTGCTTATTTTCAACTCCTATTACATGAAGAAAGTTGTGATTTTGACTGCATTTATAACACACGCCTGTTTAGGTTTTGCCATGTACCATTTGGCCTACCTTCGGCACCTTCTGCATTCCAGAAAATGTTAGCAACTGTACTGAAAGGATTGACAAATGTCGCCCACTATCTCGATGATATCATTGTCTGGGGTCGGACACAGAGTGAACATGATTGCATGCTCAACAAAGTTGTTCAACTCTTACAGAGTGCAGGACTTCAATTGAATACTTCGGAATGTCAATTCAGTAAGACAAGTCTATGTTTTTTTTGGGTCATACAGTGTCCGCACAAGGTGTTCATCCAAACGAGGATCATCTTAATGCAATGCTGCATGCTCCAGTTCCGACAGATGCACATCAGCTTCATTCCTTTCTTGGATTAATCTCATGGTACAGCAAGTTTATTCCAAATTTTGCCACTGTGGTAGAGCCATTGCGTACTTGTATCAGGAAAGGAGTTGACTTCAGTTGGTCGGAAGAGGCTCAGAAAAGTTTCAACACTGTGAAAGAGTTGCTGCTTAAAAGTTCTGCTTTGGCATTATTTGATCCTAATTTGCCAGTTGTGGTTTCAACTGATGCATCAATCTACGGACTAGGTGCTGTACTGGCTCAAATTCATGAAGATAAAACCGAACACATTGTTGCATTTGCTTCAAGAACTTTGTCAACCGCTGAACGCAAGTATTCAACAATTGAAAAAGAAGCCTTAGCATGTGTCTGGGCTGTCAAAAAATGGAGAACCTATCTTTGGGGTTGAACATTTTTCTTGCATACTGATCATCAAGCTTTAACAGTGCTTCTTTCTCCCAAAGGTACAGATCGTGCAGGAATGAGAATTGCACGTTGGGCAGCACAACTCTTATGAGTTTTTTAACTATGAAGTAGTTTACAGTCCTGGTTCTCAAAATCGTACTGCTGACTGTCTGTCTCGATTGCCTTTGCCAGCTTCTGAAGAGGATCTTTCTGATGCAGAACCTGAATTCGTTGCATTTTTGTCTTCTGAGATGTCTGCTATAACTTAAACTGAATTTGCTTCTGCCTCTGCATCATGTCCAGAATTGACTTTGTTACGTGCACAAATTGATGGTGGGTGGCCTTCTTCGTCAATGGCTGTTAATAAAGATCTACGTCCCTATTTTCAAGTAAGGGATGAATTGAGTGTTCAAAAGAACTATGTATTCAGAGGAGCACGTCGTCTTGTTCCTGTTTCACTACGGCACATCTTGGTGAACTTGGCCCATGATGGCCATCAAGGAATTGTGCGTACAAAGCAGCGCCTTCGGGAACTCTACTGGTGGCCAGGTATTGATTCTTTGGTCAAGGAAAAGGTCAAGAACTGTCAAGTTTGTCTCTTCTGACAAAACAGCTATTGTTTCTGCTGCACCTTTGCAACCTGTACCTTATCCCTCTGGCCCATGGGAAAAAGTAGCTGTTGACATAGTGGGCCCATTTGAAACTGCTACTTGGGATTGTCGTTATATGATAACTCTGATTGACTACCATAGTAAGTGGCCTGAAGTGGCATTTATTTCTTCGATCACAACTCAAAATGTTAAGTTTTTGACATCTGTTTTTGGTCGATTTGGAAATCCTCAGTACCTTGTGTCTGACAATGGATGTCAATTCCGTTCAGTGGAGTTTGAGTTTCTGAAAAAGAGAGATATTCAGCATATATGTACATCAGTCTATCATCCAGCTGCAAATGGTGCCATTGAGAGATTTCATCGTGTGCTCAAGAGCTGTATTCAATCTGCTATTGTATCTGGGAAGCCATGGAACCCAATAGTAACACAATTTCTTCAAGTTTACCGTGCTACTCCGCATTCTGTTACTGGACTATCTCCATTTGAGTTATTCTGTGGTAGGAAAATGCGTACTTGTCTGAACATCCTTCCTCCTCCTGTAACCAGCAAAAGTGTTGCGAGTCAAAGTATCCCTGTCACAAAAGAAAATGAAAGCATATACGGACTCTAGACGAAGAGCTCGTACCCCTAACTTCAAACAGGGAGATTGAGTGCGTATACAGAGTCCAGTTCATGTTCCAAAAGGACATCCAACATTCTCAAAACCTTTGCAAATTATTCGTCAGATTGGTTCATGTACTTCCCAGTTGTCAGATGGGAAAAAGTGGCATGCGTCTCATTTATCTCCTACCCTAGCACCTATAGAATGTTCCACTAAAAATTAACTTGTGGCCCTACCACTTCATTCGGGTCCCTCATCTACCTCTGGAGTGTTGTTTAAAAATGAACTATCAAACTCACCCATTCAAGTTCCTCTTCCTACAGATTCTTCAACTGCTCCTGAAAGAGTTTCAGCACGTGTAAGACGACCTCCACGTTGGCTGCAGGATTATGTTACTTAGTTTAAAAGTAACTAGCATTAAAGTAGTGCATTGTTCCATGGGTATATTAAGAATCAGTTATGCTGTATTGCTAAGCTGTTCATTAAGATGTACTTTAATGTGAATAATATGGAAATATTGTGCCAACTTTACATTTTGGGATTCAGTGAGGAATGTATGATTTAAGTAATGGGGGAATATGTTGTGTTCTTGTATTATTGATTCACCAGAAAAGGGCACTATGGGTTACTAAGTTGGTACCTATAAAAGTTGTAGAAGAATAATTGAATGTGAGCAACCATGTGGCATGCAGGCTGTGTTTGCTGTTGGCCTTTGATGCTAATAAATCCTTGAATTGTAACTTCTGAAATCAGGGGGGAATCTAGACTCTCCCCCCATGCTCCCTGACTTGAAACACTACAATGTTCATCTCAGTTTTTGGTGTTCATTTATAACGAGACAAATCTGCTGTTTTAATTAGGGGTGTTAACCAACACTGGTCTCACAGTTCGGTTATCATACGATTCATCATGGTAAGCTGAACTACCTTTCGGTTAATTTCCATACCACGACTGCATCCCCAAGACAAAAAATGCCCCCCCACAGACCCCCCTTGACAAATGCCTGCCTCCCCCCCTTCCAAAACTGTTTAGTAAATCCCAATTAATTTTTTTTACTTTCCTTCCCAAAACAAATGTATACAATTTTGTCAATGAATACAAGCAGTCAGATATATGAACTGTACCTGACGTGGTTTCTCAAGTTGGTGGTATTACCCCCTGCATATTGTATTGTGCCTGACATGATTTACACACAGCGTGTGTCTTCTCCAGGTCGTGCTTACCAGGTTGTTCATAAAAGCTGAAGTATATCGCCTTAATGTATGCTACCGCAAATCACTTATGCGACAAATGATGTCAGAAAAGCGTCAGTACGTTATAATCGTTTATGGTCTATTACTGAACCGATACCAAATAGTCCTCCTCTGCATTGTAGAAACGATTAATTTCGACACCCCTAGCAGGTTAAATGTTCAATCCTTTGGTATTAAAGCTTAGCTACCCAGCAGAATACACTAGCTAGTTGAATTTTGACATTTCATCAATAGGCCTATACTTTTTTGATTGATTTCTCAAGTATAACAATCTTAAACAAAAAAAAAAAAAAAAAAAAAGTCAACGGCTACTATAACAAAAATTAGTACATATTAATATTCAAATTGTCCCGGCCTTTCATACAAGATGTGACCGTACAAATAAGCGGGCCTATTCTTGGCTACTATTGGTGTCGTACGGCTACTGTAAATTGAATTCAGATCGCTATGACCATTAAATGTCTGCACAATGACTGTCTCTTTCTCATTACAGTATCAGATCTTCACTCAGGTTATTTAGTGCTGATGTTTCTAGTGTTTGTTATAGATCAGACACACATTCACACTAATGACTGTCTCTCTTTATCATTACAGGTTCAGGTCTGACCAACCAAAAACATTGATTGGTATTCTTGTTGTTTCTGGTGCCTGGGTAAGCTATTTGCAGGCTTTGTTTTACTGAGAAACGTATAGGCACCAAAGGCAAAATGTCAAGTATTAAATCTCCGATGATACAACAGAACAAACAACGTGAAATTTAATTGTACACAAAATATTCCGTTAAAAAACTGTAGGAAGTAAAAAAAAAAAAGTTTTTTATGATGTGAATTGTGCTTTTTACAAAGAAAAAAACTTTAGAAATATTAAATTATTTTGTGCCGTTTTACTCAAGACTGAAAAACAGTGTGCCATGGAGAAGTCATGCAGTACTCACAGCTAACTTCAAAATAACCTTAGACGTGTAGACTATCATCATTATTATTATTATTATTATTATATTATATAATAATTGTAAATCAGTAATTTACTATGATAGTTATAATACAGCATAAACATCTGCAGGACCATACAGCATAAATATCTGCACACTGTGAAGTTTAAGATAAACAGATAATTTGACTGGCTGGTCTAGTAAGATTACATAGCAGCATCAGCAAAGAATAAAAACACTCCCTCACCCAATTTAGTAAACTATTCTGATTGGCTGGCTTTATGGATCTTCTGAACCACAGGTGTTTTTATCACTTTGCCTGTCACAAGGTACCAGGATGATGCAGTAATTGCTTTTGAGTTTGACATAAGTGCTGGTGTGCCAGAGTTTTTAAAAACTCTTGTGCATCACAATCTATTTTTGCGTTGTTCGACCATAGGTAGCAACTAGATAATCAAGAAGAACTGTAGATTCTCACTTTAAGTCCGAGATAAGTCCTATATTCTTTTTGACTTCGACTTCCTAGTACACATTTCATATAGCACAAAAACAAAAATACATGAAACTGATTGGTCAATTTATATTCTCAGTTTTAAACCATTCCTTGCGTCTAAGTGCTTCACTATGACGGGCTGAGGATTCCAGCATTTACAATAATGACAATCGTTTTGCTTCAAGCAAGGCAACTGGTCCTTGGGATTATTGAAACAACTTGTAAGATGAATATGGATTCATTCCTCTTCATCCATACTAAAATATAGAAAATAAGATAAATATTTTCATTACTTCTAAATTGTTTATTTATATATATATGTATATATATATATATATTATATTTATATATATATAAGTTTCAATTTTACGAGGATTTTTTTTTTGTTTTGAAAAACTATGGTGGACTATGAAATACAAAAAGCGATCAGTTTCATTTTTATAAGTGTCACTAAACACCTCTGTAAAACATATTACTGTTGAAGCATTGAGGGAAATAAGATGGTACTTTTAGCGCAATTAATCCACCAAGTCTGTCAATCATATCAAAGACAAATTGTTAATTGTCTACATTAAGCACAGCCCCTGACTTCTGATTGATAATATTCAGCAATTTAATGTTTAGTCCACTTTGGCTTTTATTAGTTAATTATAACACTATAATACAATAATTTGAAAGCAAATACTCATTCAATGTTTATATTAAGAGATAAACTCTTTCTCTTTTTAACTTCTGTGATTTTGTATTTTCTCGCCACCAAGATGCTACTGCTGGATACAGAGAATGAGTTTGGGCAAAACTACTCGGATGAAACGAAGACTCTATAACTAGTTTTACAGTATAGCTCAATAAACTTCACAAACAAGAAGAGTACTTTTTAATCGGCTCGTGTTTTGTGTGCTTTCTGAAATTTAAAGCTAATACAAGTAAATGCTTTCATTTGATTTGCAGAAAATAGTGAAAGGTGCTTTCATTTTGAAGTTATAAGAGTTTCACACCATTCGCAACTGAGTGATCATATGTTTTCTTGTATTCTACATCAGAACCAGTTGTACGCCTGCACTGTTCTCCCGTAAATAATCTTAATATGTGTATATAGCTTTCTTTTATTTGATACTTAATCGTTACGTTTCACCTCTTTTTTATTTTTTTTTTTTTGCTCTGTCACCATGTAAGATAGACAAATTTGAGAACTTAATGTGTTTTGGATTTAGAGAGTGACTCCTGTTTCCATGAGGTTGCCAGCTAAAATACTCGTCACTTGATACTGCTACTGTAAACTACTCGAACATTACATTCGTTCAGCTGTTGCATTTTTATTTTATTTTTTCATTTTGCATGTGGATGAGTATTGAGAAAATAGAAACTTGTTTTGCCATTAATTGTAGTTTGATTGTTAATAGATTTCCCAGCCAACAAAAATGTTCTAAGATCACAGTTCCTTATATTTCTGTTGTTCTGTATAAAAGTACCATAACCTTCCAAAAAATGTAGTGTGAGTACAGTAAAAGTACTTGTCCAAAAAACTACTTGAGTATGAGTAAAAGAGTAGCCTATTTAAAAGCACTCATGAGTATTGAGTAGTGAGTACAGAGCTGTGGATTCTACCCCCTCATAATAAACACTGTACACCGCAATTTATCCATTTTAAAAACGTTGTACATTCTGTAATTCACATTATCTTATTTTTCATAAAGAATGAAGAGTATCTATCATTCAGCAGTTTTAATTTTGACTGCCAACACTTTAAAATACATAAAAACAGCATGGAAACAGTTTTCAGTTGAAGAAAAGATGAAAGTTACTCTCTGTACAATCATCCCCATTTAAATCATAAAGTTTGAAAAAATAGATTTAAAATCATGTTTAAGGCCACTGAGACAGCATATGCTGTTTTTGCACATAAAATATTAATGTTTAGAACATTGCAAATACAAACACCATTAGAAACTATAGTTCAGCATCACACACCGTGATATGGGTTAAAATGAGAGCCCATTCCTCTCCAAAACGGTGGCAGTTTTAGTGTTTTGCAATAAAGAAATAAGTAACTAAATTGCGCGCATGTCTCTCTGATGAGCCGCGGCGGTTTATTCGGTGAGTCCCACATCCCAATGGAACAACACAGTGTTGAACTTTAAAATTGTTTATGCGCGAGTGCACTTGTTAAATGAAGGCGGATTGTATAAAATGGATTTTAAAAAAAAAGTTTATTAACGAGCTGCTGTTTTATTACATCACACGCTGGCACAGATCCAGTCAGGACTGGACTGGGACAAAAAAAATCGGCCCTGGCATTTTTTTGGTCCAGGCGGCCCACCACCACTTCGATGTGTGTGTTGTGTGTGTGTGTGAATAAATATATTATATTATCTTATATATATATATATTTATTATATATATATAACACACACGATACAGTCACAAGTTTTTGAACCGTCGATTTTTATTTTTTTCAAGAATTCTCCTTTCTGCTTCACCACACCCTAGCAGTTATTTGATGCAAACGTCCTTCAATATATGAAATATTTTTTACTTTTAAAATAACAGTTTCTATTTGAAATATTTTTCAATGCAATTTATTCCCTGCGATTTCAAACTGAATTTTAGCACCCCCTCATTACTCCAGTCCCAATGATCCTTCAGAATCATTCACATCTTCTGATTTGCTGCTCAAAAAACATTATTATGTTGAAAACAGCCGAGTATAATTTTTCAGGTTTCTTTGATTAATAGAAAGTTCAAAAGAACAGCATTTATCTGATATATAATTTTTTTGTAACATTATAAATGTTTTAACTGTCACTTTTTATCAAATTAATGCATCCTTGGTAAATAAAAGTATTAATTTATATCATTTAAAAAAATTAATTATACTGACTCCAAGCTTTTGAATTGTATAGTGTATGTTACAAAAGCTTTTTATTTCATATGCATGCTGATCTTTGGATCTTTCTATTGGTTCTTTCTTACTGTTAAATTTTTTTTGACTGGTTGTGTATGTATGTAGCCTACAGGGATTCTCAATAAATTAAATGTCATGGAAAGTTCCTTTATTTCAGTAATTTCACTCAATTGGAAACTTGTGTATTAAAAAAATACTCCAATGCACACGACGGAAGTAGTTTAAACGTCTCAGGTTCTTTGTGAAGAATTTTGGCTCAACATTTAACAAAACCGCAACAATCACGCCAGCTCAACAAATAGAATCTGGTGACATCATCATACTAATCAACTCCAAACACCTGCAAGGTTTCCTGCCTGAGCCTCAAAATGGTCTCTCATTTTTGGTTCCTAGGCTACACCAACACAATCATGGGGAAGACTGACTGACTGAAACAGGTGACCAGAAGACAATCATTGACACCCTTCACAAGAAGGGTAAGCCACAAACCTTCATTGCCAAAGAAGCTGGCTTTTCACAGAGTTCTGTATCCAAGCATGTTAACAGAAAGATGAGTGGAAGGAAAAAGTGTGGAAGACAAAGATGCACAACCAACCGAGAGAACTCGCAGTCTTATGAGGATTGTCAAGCAAAATAGATTAAAGAATTTGAGTGAACTTAACAAGGAATGGACTGCGGCTGGGGTCAAGGCAACAAGAGCCACCACACACAGACGCGTCAAGGAATCTGGCTACAGTTGTCGTATTCCTCTTGTTAATCCAC
Organism: Sinocyclocheilus anophthalmus; assembly: GCA_018155175.1. Taxonomy (NCBI): domain Eukaryota; kingdom Metazoa; phylum Chordata; class Actinopteri; order Cypriniformes; family Cyprinidae; genus Sinocyclocheilus; species Sinocyclocheilus anophthalmus. The sequence continues at coordinate 71,195 of JADLZN010000483.1, forward strand.
TCCTAAACCACAGACAACGTCATAGGCGTCTTACCTGGGCTAAGGAGAAAAAGAGCTGGACTGTTGCTGTTGTTGGTCCAAAGTCCTCTTTTCAGATGAGCAAGTTTTGTATTTCATTTGAAACCCAAGGTCCTAGCGTCTGGAGGAAGGGTGGAGAAGCTCATAGCCTAAGTTGCTTGAAGTCCAGTGTTAAATTTCCAAAGTCTGTGATGATTTGGGGTGCAATGAAATCTGCTGGTGTTGGTCCATTGTGTTTTTTTAAAAACCAACGTCACTGCACCCGTTTACCAAGAAATTTTTGGAGCACTTCATGCTTCCTTCTGTTGACCAGCTTTTTGTAGATGCTGATTTAATTTTCCAGCAGGGTTTGGCACCTGCCCACACTGGCAAAAGCACCAAAAGCTGGTTCAATGACCATGGTGTTGGTGTGCTTGACTGTCCAGCAAACTCTCCAGACCTGAACCCCATAGAGAATCTGAACCCCATAGAGAAAATGAGAAACAAGAGACCAAAAAATGCAGATGAGCTGCAGGCCACTGTCAAAGAAACCTGGGCTAACACATACCACCTCAGCAGTGCCACAAACAGATCACCTCCATGCCACGCCGAATTGAAACAGTAATTAAAGCAAAAGGAGCCCCTACCAAGTATTGAGTACATGTACATTAAATTAATATACTTTCCAGAAGGCCAACAATTAACAAAAAATTTATTTTTTTATTGGTCTTATGAAGTACTCTAATTTGTTGAGATAGTGAATTTGGTGGTTTTTTGTTAAATGTGAGCCAAAATCATCCCAATTAAAAGACCAAAGACTTAAACTACTTCAGTCTGTGAACATTGAATTTATTTAATACACGAGTTTCAAATGTGAGTTGAATTACTGAAATAACAAACTTTCCACCGACATCAATTTATTGAGACACACCTGTAACACTATCACACTCATATCACATCTTGTTTTGGATAAGAATAAAACGTCAGGTCTGACAATATCGTGTATTTTTTTCATTTAAATCTAGATTTATTCGCATGGGCCCATGGAAACCTCTATGAACACACTTGACCAAAAAAAATCACGGGGGACGAATTTACGTTTTATTAAAAACTGTTTACGTATTCTACACTCATGGTGCACAGCCGCGCACACACATTACGATAGGTTAGATGCCTGCCTCCGTTGCAAGTCCCTATCAAGCACTTTAACAATTAAACTACTCTATTCTCCTCCTGCCTTGCTCTTTGGCCAGCATCACTCACCACAGAGCAAGCCTGTTCTTGATAAATCTCCTGTGAAAACATGGGAAAAGCCTACGAGGAAGAGTTGAGGGTGATGCATCTTTATATAGGCGAAGACACAATATTTCATCGCATCCGTCTATAGAGCATTGTGAGATTGGATGTTTAACGCGTTCAATACAGAGACAAACCATGATGCCCCTGGCTCTATGCTCGCGGGCCTGCCGTGATGTTTTCCGCAAAAAAACCATTCTGTCGACCCCATTACGTGCGTCGGACCCCACCGGGAAAATGCCCGATTACCATCACAGCCCTTGAAATGCAGTATATTAACGCCACGGGTCATTATTAAGGTGCAGATTGGTCCTCAATTTGTTTTTCCAACACACTTTTTCACAGCGCGCAACACGCGCTCAAACTCATCAAAAGTCAACAAGTTCCACAAGCAACAAAGACTTATCCAAGTGACTGCTGCAGAACGCATGTAACTAGAGGGACGTAGGCGCGCAGAGCGCCATGCTTCCGTGTACAACTGTTGGTGCAAGCGACATTAAAGTGATTATTACGTTTTGATAACGGATATTTTTCTTACAAAAACGCATCAATACAGGAGGCCTTTGTTCACCCCCCAGAGCCATGTGAGACACTTTTTTTATTTTTATGGATGGGCGCTTTTAATTTTTATTTTTTCTCCCCTTCATGATGGTATCTGCAATGCACTGTCGCAACACCCGCTGAGTGGCGTTAAACAGCTTGAAAGATCTAAGACAATTTTTAATATAACTCCGACAGGATTCATCTGAAAGAAGAAAGTCATACACACCTAGAATGCCTCGAGGGTGAGTAAAACACAAGCAAATTTTCATTGTTGGTGAACTAACCCTTAATGCATCAGAAACGGCCCGCACTGTGTTTTTACAATGTCGTTTTTAAATAAGGATGATAATCAAATCATTTTAAGTAAAATCAGTGGGGGAAAAAAAGTTCCCTTTCGTTACTTCACTCATACTGCGTCTTGCTTAAATATGGGGAAAAAGCCTTTTTTCTCCTGAACAGAAGCCTATTTCATTCACGCAGTGAAACTTCATGGCCATTGGTTCGTGCAGTGCTTAAAAAAACGAACCAATGGCTCTGCAGCGGAGCTGCACGAGCCTATGGCGACGAAGCCCACCAAAGCCCGCTATAATTGTTGCTTTCTGTCTCATCTGGCTATATAAGCGGGCGCTCGCCACAGGATTCTCCGATTTTTTTTCTCCTTCAGCGACGACTCTACGTCTTAAAGCTGATCCGAAGCCGCTCGCCGTTTGACATGCCTTCGCAGCTGGAATCGGGACCTTTCAGCACAGCTGACCTGCTTCTCCGCCACTACAGCGACGCAGCAGTTCCGGTCCGTTTCCCCTGCCGCCATCCGGCGATTCTGAAAGAGCTTATTTCTAGCAGGTAAGCCCTAAAAAAGCAAATTTTAGCGACA